>CM053038.1:55889324-56141824 GCA_028564925.1 Lithobates sylvaticus
ACATTGTCCTCTCTGTACAGGACAGACAGGGATCAGAGGTGAACCCAGGGAGCGGAGGACAGACATCACACGGGACAGACCGGGGTCAGGAGGAGGCGGCACCATTCATCCTGGACCTGCAGAGCCTATCGGGGGCCAACCTGACCTCTGAGAACCCCAACATCCAGGTGAGACCCCAACACAGCCAACCAATGGAGGGGGGGGGGGGGGGGAGGGCATCACTGAACCATCACCACACCAACAACCATAACCAACATGACCATATAACTTATATCTGGAGAGTGGTGATGTCACTCCTGTATAATAAATCTTATATCTGGAGAGTGGTGATGTCACTCCTGTATAATATATCTTATATCTGGAGAGTGGTGATGTCACAGTGTGTATTTCGGGGTCACTGTTGCGGTTCTTGTTCTCCAGGTGACGATTGAGGTGGATCCGGCGTCTCAGGCGGAGGTGGAGTTGGATTTGTCGGATACGCGGACGGACTGGGCGGACCCGGATTGGGTGTCTCAGCATGAGCTCTTCTGGCCGCTCTTCTGGGAGTACAATGACATCCCTGGTGGGGAGACTTCCACCCCGGGCCCCTCGGGGCCAGAGACAGTGGGCGACTATTCCTCGCAGTATGAATGGGAGGACAACATCCTGAGCGGGCGAGATCCCAATGGAGAGAACTGGATCTCAGAGGACAAATATCATTACGGTGAGTCTCCAGAATACCCCAATCCCCCAATGGGAGTACTGTGACCCCTCCCACTGAAAGCTGACAGAGGGGGAGGTACAAGACTTGGTGCCTGACTCCTCCCACTACTGGGTAACCTAGGGCGAGGTATAAGACATGGGGTCTGACTCCTCCCAGTCATAAGGTTTGCTCCCCCCCTTTTAGGGTTATGTATGACAAGCTTTTGTTGTTGCTGGGCAGATTACGAGGAGGAGGAGTGGAGTTCTTGGTCTCCATGTAGCGCTACCTGCGGTCACCCCAGCCAGAAACGCACGCGCTCCTGTGGATATTCCTGCAGTGCCACTGAATCCCGTGTGTGTGACCTGCTGCCGTGCCCAGGTGAGCTCTGTGACCCCGCCCCCAATTCCCAGCTCCGCCTATTACTTTTGATGTGGAATGTCTGTCTTGGTGCTCAGTGATGTCATATTATAGTTATTCCCTGGGGTTCCCCTTTATATGACTGCTGCTTTGTGACTCCGTAGGGGAGGACAACACCGAGAACTCCACCCTCTTGTGGGAGACATTGGCCAGCAGGGGAACTCCGGCTCCAGAGAATGGTGAGATTTCTACTGCCTTCCTGTTCTATATCCTCATCCTCTGCACTCACCCCCACCCTCATATCTCATACTCATCTCCCCCCCATGCCACACTCATATCTCATATTCATCTCCCCCCTATGCCACCCTCATATCTCATACTCATCTCCCCCCTATGCCACCCTCATATCTCATATTCATCTCCCCCTCTGCCACCCTCATATCTCATACTCATCTCCCCCCTATGCCACCCTCATATCTCATATTCATCTCCCCCTATGCCACCCTCATATCTCATACTCATCTCCCCCCTATGCCACCCTCATATCTCATACTTTCATCCCCCCTATGCCACCCTCATATCTCATACTCCCTTCCCCCCTATGCCACCCTCATATCTCATACTCCCTTCCCCCCTATGCCACCCTCATATCTCATACTCCCCTCCCCCATGTCACCCTCATATCTCATACTCATCTCCCCCCTATGTCACCCTCATATCTCATATTCATCTCCCCCCTATGCCACCCTCATATCTCATACTCATCTCCCCCTATGCCACCCTCATATCTCATACTCATCTCCCCCCTATGCCACCCTCATATCTCATATTCATCTCCCCCTATGCCACCCTCATATCTCATACTCATCTCCCCCCTATGCCACCCTCATATCTCATACTCTCATCCCCCCTATGCCACCCTCATATCTCATACTCCCTTCCCCCCTATGCCACCCTCATATCTCATACTCCCCTCCCCCATGTCACCCTCATATCTCATACTCAACTCCCCCTATGCCACCCTCATACTCGCCCCCCCCCCCTCATCTGCACCTTTCGACTCCTTTCCTGTTCTATATCCTCACCCACCATGTGATCTGTCCCCCCCATGATTGCCTCCCATCTCCCTCCTTCATATCTCATACCTGGCTTTTCCTATGCCACCCCCCCCCCCATATCTCATACTCCTCTCCCCCTATGCCACCCTCATATCATTTCCCCCCTATGCCACCCTCATATCTCATACTCTTCTCCTCCCTATGCCACCCTTATACTCGTCACCCCCACCATCTCACTCAAAACTCTTGCTCATCTCCCCCCACCATCTCACTCAAATCTCTTGCTCATCTCCCCCCTCCAGCCTAATTTCATACTCCCCCCCCCTCTCCCCCCCATGCCACCCTCATATCTGATACTCTTCTCCCCCTATGCCACCCTCATACTCGTCTCCGCCTTTCCACTGCCTTCCTGTTCTATATCCTCACCCTCTGCACCCACCCACCAACCATGTGATCTGTCCCCCCATCTCCCTTCCTCATACCTGGCTTTTCCTATGCCCCCCCCCCCCCCCCCAATATCTCATACCTGTCTACCTATTCCACCCTCATACTCTTCTCCCCCAATGCCACCCTTATACTCACCCCCCACCATTCCACACTCATATCTCTTCTCTTGCTCATCTACCATCATAACAACCTCTTCTTCCCCTATGCCACCCTCATATCTCATACTTTTCTCCCCCCTATGCCACCCTTATACTCCCCCCCCCCCCCGCATCTCACTCATATCTCTTGCTCATCTCCCCCCTATGCCACCCTCATATCTCATACTCGTCTCCCCCTATGTCACCCTCATTTCTCATACTCGTCTCCCCCTATGCCACCTTTATACCTCCATCTTTTCTCACCCTCAGCTCACCTGGACAGCTGCGATCGTTGGCTCACCTGTAAGAGTGAATTCCTCATTAACTATTTGCACCGGGTGTTAACAGAATTGCCCAGTTGCCCCTGCTCTTACCCCTCGGAGGCCGTCTACAGCTCGTTGGTGCTGCGGGATGAGAAGTTGGCACGCAGTTTCCGGTGGAGGGACGCGAGTGGCAATCGGGAGAGGCTGGACATCTACAATCCGGGCGCACGCTTCTGTCTGCGCTCTTTACTCACCCGGGACAGCAGCAGCCTGGGGGCTCAGCACTGCTGCTACGACCATTCCCTCAAACTGGTAACGCGCGGGCACGCCGCCGCCATCCCCAACCTCATCAGCGCCGACTTCTCCCCCGAACTTCACTACAAGGCCGATGTGCTGCCCTGGATCCTGTGTAAGGGCGACTGGAGCCGAATCCACTCCCTGCGCCCCCCAAACAACGGCCGCGGCTGTCCAGAGAACCCCCCTGAGGAGGAGTACCTGGCCCAGCTCCAGGAGGCCCGCGAGTTCTAGGCCCGGCCGAGGACCTGTGGTGTGGGACTTTGCAAGGACTGCGGAGGAGGGGAGCGGGGGTGGGGATCAGAGCGGAGTTGTAATATATTCAAATCTATTTCTATACAAATTTTATATAATCAGAATGGTGTCTCATTCCTCTGTCCAGCGAGGTGTCATCAATCAATGGGCCTGAAATAGAAACTGTCTAGATTGCCCAGGGCTGGTAAGATTAATCATTTCCTGTAGATGGTTCCTGCAAGCAACAGACAGTTCTTATTTCAGGTTCACAAAGCTCAAATATGGTGAAGCATGTGGGGTAGATCTATATCAGATCTAGATATCCAATAATGTTGTGCGGGATTTTCACTCTGTAATACTATAGAACACACTCCTCCTGAAGCTCCTCTGTGTTCCTGCAGTATAATAGCGCCATCTTGTGGCCACACTCACCTGTAAAGCTCTGTAGAATACACTCCAGAGGCTCCTCTTGTGGTCATGCAGTGTAATAGCACCACCCTGTGGTCACACTTAGTTGTCACTCTCTATAGGACATACTGCAAAGGCTCCAAGTGCTACTGCAGCGCCACCCTGTGGCCACACTCGCTTGGCTGTTTCTGTAGAACACACGAGGCTCCGCTTGTGTTTCCTGCAGTATAATAGCGCCACCCTGTGGCCACACTCACCTGTCAGATTCTGCAGAACACACTAGAGAGGCTTCTCTTGTGTTCTTGCAGTGTAATAGCACCACCCTGTGGCCACACTTAACTTTCACTCTTTATATAGGCTATGAAGCAGAAGCTCCTAGTGTTCCTGCAGTGTGGCCAAATGCAGCCATACCCTGTATTATTACAGAACACACTCCAACAGCTCCTCTGTGTTCCTGCAGTATAATAGCGCCAGCACAGTGATGTAGTGTAGTGGTTAGCACTTTCACCTAGCAGTAATAGGGTCACTGGTTCAAATACCAACCACGACACCCTCTGCCTGGAGTTTGCATGTTCTCCCTGTGCCTGCGTGGGTTTCCTCCGGGTACTCCGGTTTCCTCCCACCTGCCATCTTTGCCTCTGTTTAATCTTCAACTGCACAGTGCTGCACATGTGATCCGTTATGACACCAGCCATTGGATGGTTTGACTGTTTGGTTGAGAGCACAGCCAATGTGCAGTTAGCATTCACGGCATGCCTTTTTTTTTTAGACTAAAATTGGCCAAATATGTGTATGTTGTATGTGTATGTGTTTGTAAGCGTGTCGGGACCCCACAGGGCAAGGACCGCACTATACCACAGATGGACACCAGTGGAAAAAAGTGCCCTGAGGCGATTCAGTTCGCATAGGTAGCGCTATACAAGTCATTCATTCATTTGGCCATATCCAAACTTTTTTTTATTGTTATTATAATAATACACACTCCAGAACCTGTTCACTGGCTGTAAACTAGCGCCACCCTGTGGCCATATTAAAGTTTGCATATTAATATAGAACACATTCCAGAACCCAGTCCGTGTTACTGCAACACAATCGTGCCACCCAATAGCCACATGCATCCAAGTGATGTATTTTTTTATTTTTTTTTATTATTATTATTATAGAAGACAGGATGGCATGATTATACTGCAGGAACACAGAAAAGCTTATGGTGTGTGTGTGTGTATTTTAATATGTTAATTATCTCTAATGTAATGCTATAGTAAAATATATTTGATAGCTATATCTATCAATCATAAACTGGATGTGTGTGGCACCATTGTACTGCAGGAGTAATAGATACATAATAGAAACTGGCTGTGTATGACTACAGGAACACAGCAGAGCTTTAGGATTGCATTCTATAGAGTGATAGCTAAGTGCAGCCACAGGATGGCGCCATCACTCTCTACTAAACATGCTCCTGAAGCTTCTCTGCATTCTTGCAGTATGATAGCTAGGTATAACCACAGGTTGGCGCTATCACCCTATAACAGTGATGGCGAACCTTGGCACGCCAGATGTTTTGGAACTACATTTGCCATGAGGCTCAACTACACTGCAGAGTGCATGAGCATCATGGGAAATGTAGTTCCAAAACATCTGGGGTGCCAAGGTTCACCATCACTGCCCTATAAGAATGCAGCCCAGAAGCTCCTCAGTGTTCCTGCAGTATAATAGTGCCCCCCCTGTGCCCAAAGTTATTTATTACTTTGTAGAATCATTTTAGCAGTTCCTGCCATCTAAGACCCCTTTCACACTGGAGCGTTTTGCAGGCGCTATAGCGTTAAAAATAGTGCCTGCAAACCGCCCTCAAACAGCTGCTCCATTCACTCTTTCACACTGGAGCAGTGCGCTGGCAGGATGTCAGAAAAAGTCCTGCCAGCAGCTTCTTTGGAGTGGTGAACTCACCGCTCCTCCCCATTGAAATCAATGGGGCAGCGCTGTGATAACAGCAGCGTTTTGCGGGTGTATTTACCCTGTTTTCGGCCACTAGCCATTAAAACCGCACCTGCTAGCGGCCGAATAGCACCGCTGATGCCTGGGGCGGCTTGGTGTGAAAGGGGTCTAATAGCACCACCCTGCGGCGCGCGCGCGCCACACACACACACACACACACACACACACACACACGATTTGTGTAGTAAAAGGGATTTTTGATCTCCCCGGTTTACAGTTGGAATCCTAGGGATGAGATGAGATGCTTCTCTTAAATCACTAGAAGGGACTGCGTCAGTGCAGATGGTAGACATGTAGGGAAGAGTTAAACCCAGTTTCAGTTTATCTTTTTCTGTGTCCCGTGTGCGTTTCGTCTTCACTTCCTGTACCAAGGATACAACAGCGAGAGAAGATCTCCCCCCAAAGTGATGACATTCCCTTTTTTTTTTTTTTTGACAGAATGGGTGTCCCCATTAGAAGATTCCCTCTTTTCCCGTTTTGGTGAAAACTACAATTTTTGGATTTCTCATCACTTTCTGTCTCCGTGACACAGGACAAATAGAGGGGGTGAATCTTTGCTGAAATTCTACTTCTATTGTCTCTTCTGTATCTGCACTCACCTGGTGCTGCAGACACCAATAGCACAAATGGGTTTGCACTGCTCCCCCCCCCTTTGATAATAAGAAAAAAAAAAAACCCACCATAACCCAGCTTTCCCTTTCTTACCCCAGTTGGCTGCATTTTACATTCATGTATGTATGTACACACGTGTGAATTTTATATATACACATACACCTATATAATGTGTGTGTTAGAGCTGCACGATTTTGGGAAAAATGAGAATCGCAATTCTTTTGCTTAGAATGAAGATCGCGATTCTCTCACGATTCTCTCACGATTCTCAAAAACTGTTTTATTTGAAAAAATGTACTCACGTGTTGGGATTGCAAATCAGAAATTGTGCTGGAAGCTGCAGTCCTCCAGCATGACGGATTTTGGCTTATGGGGGACTACAACCCTTAGCATGCCCCTATGTGGGGGGGGGGGGGAGACATATAGCACTGAGCACTGCAACTCCCCAGCATGACTTATTCTCTATGGGGGACTACAATTCCCAGCAGGGACCTGTGTATGGTTAATTGTAGTCCCCCATAGAGAATAAGTCATGCTGGGGAGTTGCAGTCCACAGTGCTATATGTCTCCCCCCCACTTAGGGGCATGCTAAGGGTTGTAGTCCCCCATAATCCAGAATCATACTGGGGGGTTGTAGTCCCCCATAAGCCAAAAATCAGTCATGTTGGGGGTTATAGTACTCAGTACACCACCTCCTATAGGGCCATGCTGAGGGTCGTAATCCCCATACAACAGTAATGCTGGGGGTTGCAGTGCCCCATAATATAGAATCAGCCATGCTGGGAGTTGTAGTCCTCTGTACACCAGCCTTATTACTTAACTCACCCTATAGGGCCATGCTGTAGTCCACTCCAGTCCTCAGTACTGTATGTCACCACCCCCCTAGAATCAGCCATGCTGGGAGTTGTAGACCAACATCGCAGTGCGCACTCACTGCTGTTTCCCGGGCCACTGTACCGCCCATGCCCAGGGAGCCGCGCGCCGCATCACAGGCTCCGGTGGCTGACGTCAGTTTCGATATCCACCATTTGCGTTCCACACTAGTTACGTGGAACGGGCGGCGCTAAATTAAAATAGTGGGTCATACAGCCCGGAGATCGCATGGGGGGGGGTGAATCGAGATTGGGGTGTGTGTGTGTGTGTGTGTGTGTGTGTGTGTGTGTGTGTGTGTGTGTGTGTGTGTGTGTGTGTGTGTGTGTGTGTGTGTGTGTGTGTACCAGATTCCACAACACGTTAACTGTTGTACTCCGCAGGGGCAGAGCCAATACTGCCAGGGGCCACACAACACTGTGATGTCATCATTTCTAAAGCGTCTGATAGGCCAGCTGTAACTGGATGGTACAGGCTGTGTAATAACAGACAGCTCAGAGCGAGAATTCATTTTATTGGTGTAACAATATACACAGCGCTGCCAGACTGACAATATACACAGCTTACACCCCACCGACTGGGGCTCGGTGCAAACAAACCTGAATCCGGAGCCGCTCCTCCCCCAAACATTAAATACGAGTTTCAGTCCACAAGACAATATTTTCTTTTTATACACTGGTAAAAAACAAAAAAAAAATCCCCTCCTCCCTCCCACCCCACCGGGACCCCCCCCCAGTTATAACAGCATTGCCCCATAGCCGAAGGTCTGTTTGATGCCATCAAAGTAATACCGTTTCCACCCGTCCTTGGTGTGCTGCTCCTCACTCTGCGGGACGCCGCGCGCCTCCATCTGCACCTCCGTCTCTCCACCTTTATCTGACAGGGACAGGGAGATGGTGGCGTGATGTCCTGTCGGGGTAAAGCGGAGTGATGTGAGTATGACGAACACAACGTGACAACCCATAGGTCAGGAGAACGGCTGACGCACCAGAGAATTGCAGCATTTATTATAAAAAGCACAGCTCTGCACTGTACACCATGATGGAGCAGAACACACATGGGAACAGATCAAAGTTCTTATTCTGGACGCAGGGAGGTGAAATGACAGCTATTGGTCACCATCAGGCTTAGAAAGTGAAGCAAGGTTCAGAAGCCAATCACAATTCGTTCTTGAACCAGACTCAGGACACATGGCCTTCTATGGCTCCACTTTCGGCTCTGTAGCACCACCTACTGGTCAGATGAGATAATGCAGTCGCCAAACCGATTTAAAAGTACAAGAAAAAAAAAAGGCAATTTTTTTATTTTTTGTTGTTTTGGACAGTGGAGAGGGATTAGACCCCCTGTCAGCTTTTATTACCGTCTGTGCCTCAGGTAAGGAGATTCACCCTCTCTATTTGTTCAGTTTACCATTATTAGAAAGTAAAAAGGAAATCCCAAATTTTGGGTTGCCCCCAGAAAAATAATAGAGGGGGAATCTTACAATGGGGACACTAGTTCTGGTGACCTGGGGGATCCCCAAGGATTTCCCTCAATTTGCAGGGATTTTCTCTTACTTCCTGTTTTGGCTATGGGACAGGAAGTGAAGGGAACTCTCTCCGAAAGGGCAAACGAAAACAAAAGAAAATCACTGAGTGGTTATATTTCTCTATTCTAAATGAAAAAAAAAAAAAAAAAAAAAAAAAAAAAAAAAAAAAACCTATAGTTCTGCTTTAGACCCATTTCACACTGGGGCTGCCCAAGAGTTAGCAGTAAAGCACTGCTCATTTTAGCGGCCCATTACCGCTGTTCAAGTGTCGCTTTTTGGCCGCTAACAGGGTGCTTTTTAAAGCGGAGCGCCACCCGTTTTTAAGACCTAGGTCTAATAAATAATACTCACCTTCCTCGATCCGAAAACGGTAGTTTTTTTTTTTTTTAACTTACCTTTAGTTGTTTTCTTCTTGCCATCCATCGCTTCCGGTACTCCCCTTGGATATTGGCAGGGATATTACGGCTATTTCGTAATATCCCCTAGCCCGCACTGTCTCCTGGAAGCTTGTGTCATAGCTCCCAGGAGTCAGTGCGGCGGCCTGGCCCGAGATATCGCGAGACTTGAAACCGAGCGTGACGTCATCATGACAGTCACGTTTGACCTCGGCTATCACAACGGGGCGGGACTTTCGACGCCGCCACCGTTGTGATGGCAACAGGAGCTGCTGACGGCGCTCCTATGCAGTTTGTACTGCGCATGCGTGAGATTACAATGCGAGGCGTCAATGAAATCCAGGAAGAGAATGCCTGGAGGTTTCAAATGCCCACAGGCAAGATGGAGAACGAACCGGAAATTTTTATTAAGTCTTTTTAGGAGATAAAAAACGAAAGGCACAAGAGATAGAAAACAGGACAGGTGAGTTACTAAATTACAAATTAAATTTATTAATCACCATTGAAAAAGAAAAAAAAACGTCAGGGGCAGTGTAGCTCCGCTTTAACTCCCGCTAGCGGCAGAAGGACAAAATGGAGTCGTGCTGAGCACTGCTCCACCATTCACGGAAAGCCTTGAATTTTAATCAATGAATACAAGGGGCTTCCTCTGAATGGCTGAGGTAGAGAAGCGGGCAGATGATGTGAATCTCTACCTCAGCCATTCAGAGGAAGTCTTGTATTTACAGATAAAATACAAAGCTTCCAGTGAGCAGCGCTCCATTTGACTCGATGATAAGTATTTGTACCACTGCCAGAAAACTACGTTGTTTACAGTGCGCATCTGACGCTAGGGGTGCAACGGATTGTCACACCCGGCGATCCACGGAGCACTCCACTGCCTCGGCCTTAGGAAAGGCCGTGGCTTCGGCCTAGCTCCAGAGCGGCGGCCATCTTGGTACACCCGGTGGGCGTTTACAATGTGATCACTCCGTCAAATGACGGAGCGATCACTTGTAAACAAACCTCTCTCCCCTCCCTGTACTGATCTGTACAGTGGAGGGGAGAGAGAGATCGGATGGCAGCAGCGCTGTGGGCTGGATCTGTAGTGCCCACAGCGCTGCTCTGTGACAATTGCAGCCACAGCCATCCCTCCATACCCCTGCAATACTCTGTAAAACCCAGCCAATATTACAGTGGGGGAGATGACGTGAATATTACAGTGGAGACTATATGGTGGTGGAATTTTCACAGGTTTTTGCAAATTCAATTATTATTTGCTGATCCGAGGAACGATCCGATCCGTGAGTTTTTTGAACCGTTGCACCCCTAGCTGACGCTACATACAGTTTATACACAGAGCTGACAGCAGCTACAACAAATACTAAAAGAAATAGTTTAGTTGGGCCAGCTTGGCCAGGACAAAACTATTTCAAGTGATAGCAAAGCAGGAGTTAGGCTTTAACCACTTAAGGTCCACCCTATAGCAACTTTACTGCTACAGGGCAGCACCTCTGTGCCGGATCACATATACATTATATAATATATTATATTATATATATATTATATAATATATATATATATATATATATATATATATATATATATATATATATATATATATATATATATATATATATATATATATATACACACACACACATACATACACACACACACATACACACACACACACACACACACACACACACACACACGTACGTTATCCAAAACTTTCAGGTAGGGGGTGCGCATGCACGTCGCCGGGGTAGCTGTGTGTAATCACAGTGGAAGCCGATCAGCGGGTGCATGGTACCTGATGTCCTCCGGCACCCGCCAATCGTTAGGCAGATTGCAGTTCTGGGTCTCTGCCTATGTAAACAAGGCAGATCGCCATTCTGAAAAGGGGGGGGGGGGTTGGAATGTGTCTCCCTGCAAATAAATTCCATCTCTTCTCCTAGTAAAACCACCTCCCACAGTACAGCATTATTAGTACAGTGCATATTTTTTTTTTTTAGCACTGATCACCAGTGTTGGTCATCTTACTTTAAAAAAGTAATTAGTTACGTTACAAATTACTTCTCCCAAAAAAGTAATTGAGTTAGTAACTCAGTTACTACATTGGAAAAGTAATTAGTTACTCAGAAAAGTAACTGTGATTTTTTTTTTTTTTTAATATTCTTAGGGGCGGGTCTAGTATTACTGTAAGCAAGGGGCGCGTTCCCCCTGCACGTCTATTTCCCCTCTGCACGTCTGTTCCCCCCAACACATATATCTGTTTCCCCTCTGTACCCCACTACACATCTGTCCCCCCCCACACACGTATATCTGTTCCCCCTCTGTACCCCACTACACGTCTGTTCCCCCCCCCCCCACACATATATCTGTTCCCCCTCTGTACCCCACTACACATCTGCCCCCCCACACACGTATATCTGTTCCCCCTCTGTACATCTGTCCCCCCCAAACTCACAGATCGTTGCTTGGATCAGAGTCACGGATCGGATCAGCAAATAATAATTGAATTTGCAAAAACCTGTGAAAATTCCACCACCCTAAAGCCCCCACTGTAATATCCACAATCTCCCCCACTGTAATATCCACGTCATCTCCTCAACTGTAATATTGGCTGAGTATAGCTGGGTACGGCTGAGCATGGCTGAGTATCGCCGAGTATGGCTGGGTATTACCGTGTATTGCCGAGTATGGCTGGGTATTACCGAGTATTGCAGAGTATGGCTGGGTATTACAGAGTATTGCAGAGTATGGCTGGGTATTACTGGGTATGGCAGAGGATTGCAGAGTATGGCTGGGTATTACTGGGTATGGCAGAGTATTGCAGAGTATGGCTAGGTATTACGGGGTATTGCAGAGTATGGCTGGGTATGGCAGAGTATGGATGGGTATTACGGGGTATTGCAGAGTATGGCTGGGTATGGCAGGGTGTTGCAGAGTATTGGCAGAGTATTGGCAGGGTATTACCTGGTATTGGCAGGGCATTACCTGGTATTGCAGGGTATTGGCAGAGTATTACCTGGTATTGCAGGGTATTGGCAGAGTATTACCTGGTATTGCAGGGTATTGGCAGAGTATTACCTGGTATTGGCAGAGTATTACCTGGTATTGGCAGAGTATTACCTGGTATTGCAGGGTATTGGCAGAGTATTACCTGGTATTGCAGGGTATTGGCAGAGTATTACCTGGTATTGCAGGGTATTGGCAGAGTATGTGCTGGCATCCATCTCCCCTCCACTGTACAGATCTGTACACAAAGGGGAGAGAGGAACCGGCGTCATCTTGACGCCGGTTTATTTACAAGTGATCGCTCCGTCATTTGACGGAGCAATCACATTGTAAACGGCCGACGGGTGCACCAAGATGGCCGCCGCTCCGGAGCTAGGCCGAAGCCGCGGCCTTTCCTAAGGCCGAGGCCGCGGACGGCTCCGCGGATCGCGGCGATTAATTGCGGTAACGCCGCCCCAGTAATGGGAACGGCGTTACCGCGAGGGGAAGAGTAATCAGTTAGATTACTCGTTACCCTCTAAAGTAACGGCGTTACGTAACGCCGTTTACTTTAATCGCGTTCCTTACATCACTGCTGATCACTGTGTATTAGGGTCATTGGTCCCCAAAAAGTGTCAGAATGTCCGCAGCAATATCGTAGTCCCGCTACAAGTCGCTGATCGTCGTCATTACTAGTTCAAAAAAAAAAAAAGAAGAAGGATATCCCCCCATTTTGTAGGCGCTATAACTTTTGCACAAATCAATATACACTTATTGGGATTTTTTATATTTTTTTTTAACCAAAGACATGTAGCGCAATACCCTTAAATTGATGAAGAAATTCGATTTTTTTTTTTTTCCAATTTCTTTTCATTGGATATGTTTTATAGCAGAAAGTAAAAAGTTATTTTATTTTTTCCACAATTGGTTGATCTTTTTTTTTTGTTTATAGTTCTAAAAAAATAAAATGCAGAAGTGATCAAATACCACCAAAATAAAGCTCTATTTGTGTGGTGTGGGGGGGCAAATTTTATTTGGGTACAGCGTCACACAACCGCGCAATTGTTAGTGCTGTATCGCAAAAAAAATGGCCTGCTGGGGGGGGGGGGGGGGGGTAAATCTTACAGAAGAAGTCAAGTGGTTAAACAATCTTCACTTGTTACAACTGATCTTTGCTGCACCTCATTATAAGAAGCCTTTGAAGGTTTCAGCACTAAGAAGAGGAAAAACTGCTAAATGCAGAGAACCATCTTATTCCATATGGACAAATATAGAAGATGCCAACTTGCCCTTAAGGCATCAGAACTGCATTCCCGATCCTCCGGCTTCACCATCTAGTATGACACGGATGCAGATCAAGCATGCAGCCAGAGAAACCTGGACTCCTATCCTGCTTGTTCCAGGACAATAACTCACTATACAGGCAAGCCAGAGGAAAAATCAGAGGGAAGTACTGCAGCCAGAGCATTTAAAAGCAAGTAAGCAATGGCAGCTACCAGGATTTCTGATTGGACAGAACAGAACAGCCAGGGTATACAGGAGGCATTATACTGGGAAATAGGGGGACCCTTCCTTGTCTGCTAACTGCAGCAGAGAAAAATCAGGTCCCCTTTCTGTCTGCCAGATAAGGATGAGCTCAGGCGTTTTCGCATTCTCCACGTGCAGAGCCCGCCAGGAAGTCGGCGCAGCGCTGCGCTAATCACAGGCAGTGAGACATTGCCCCGATGTGCGGCTGCAGAGATCGGGCAATGTCTCACTGCCTGTGATTAGTGCAGCGCTGACTTCCTGGCGGGCTCTGCACGTGGAGCATGCGAACACACCTGAGCTCATCCCTACTGCCAGACAGGGCTGTGTAGCAGAGATGTGTAAATCCCAGGACTGCATGGACAGAAATACAAAATATTTCATCAGGTAAAACAGCTCCTCCATGAATTTCGTTTGTGTACAGCGGATATAAAAAGTCTACACAGCCCTGTTTAAAATGTCAGGTTTTCTGTGATGTAAAAAAATAAATAAATAAGACAAAGATAAATAATTTCAGAACTTTTTCCACCTTTAATGTGACCTATAAAACTGTACAACTCAGTTGAACAACAAACTAAATAATTTTAGGTGGAGGGACGTAAAACTAAAATAATATGGTTGCATAAGTGTGCACACCCTTACACTAATACTTTATTGAAGCACCTTTTGATTTTAGTACAGCCCTCAGTCTTTTTGGGTATGAGTCTATCAGCATGGCACATCTTGACTTGGCAATATTTGCCCGCTCTTCTTTGCAAAAAACACAAAAAATCTGTCAGATTGTGAGGGCATCTCCTGTGCCCTCTTCAGATCACCCCACAGATTTTCAAGGGGATTCAGGTCTGGGCTCTGGCTGGGCCATTCCAAGACTTTAATCTTCTTCTGGTGAAGCCATTCCTTTGTTGATTGAGATGTCTGCTTTGGGTCGTTGTCATGCTGAAAGATGAAGTTCCTCTTCATGTTCCGCTTTCTAGCAGAAGCCTGAAGGTTTTGTGCCAATATTGACTGGTATTTGGAACCGTTTATAATTCCCTCCACCTTGACTAAGGCCCCTGTTCCAGCTGAAGAAAAAATAAATAAAACAGCACCAAAGCATTATACTGCCACCACCATGCTTCACAGTTGGTATGGTGTTCTTTTGGTGATGTGCAGTGTTGTTTTTGCGCCAAATATATCTTTTGGAATTATGGTCAAAAAAGTTCAACCCTGTCTTCATCAAACCATAACACATTTTCCCACATGCTTTGGGGAGACTTCAGATGTGTTTTTGCAAACTTAAGCCGGGGTTGGATGTCTTTCTTCGTAAGAAAGGGCTTCCGTCTTGCCACTCTACCCCATAGTCCAGACATATGAAGAATACAGGAGATTGTTGTCACATGTACCACGCAGCCAGTACTTGTCAGATATTCCTGCAGCTCCTTTAATGTTGCTGTAGGCCTCTTGGCAGCCTCCCTGACCAGTTTTCTTTTCATCAATTTTGGAGGGACGTCCAGTTCTTGGTACTCTCACTGTTGTGTCGTATTTTCTCCACTTGATGATGACGGTCTTCACTGTG
Organism: Lithobates sylvaticus; assembly: GCA_028564925.1. Lineage (NCBI taxonomy): Eukaryota > Metazoa > Chordata > Amphibia > Anura > Ranidae > Lithobates > Lithobates sylvaticus. The sequence goes on from CM053038.1 coordinate 55,904,669, forward strand.
TTCCATGTTATATCTAATGCCTTGGAAATTCTTTTGTACCCTTCTCCTGACTGATACCTTTTTACCAAGAAGATCCCTCTGATGCTTTGGAAGCTCTATGCGGACCATGGCTTTTGCTGTAGGATGTGACTAAGAAAAGGTCAGGAAAGACCTACTAGAACAGCTGAACTTTATTTTGAGTTAATCGGAGGAACTTTAAAATGATGGCAGGTGTGACTTTTTAACATGAGTTTGAATGTGATTGCCTAATTCTGAGCACAGCTACATCCCCAGTTATAAGAGGGTGTGCACACTTATGCAACCGCATTATTTAATTTTTACTTCCCCTCCCTAAAAGATTTCAGTTTGTTTTTCAATTCAGTTGTACAGGTTATATATATATATATATATATATATATATATATATATATATATATATAAATATATATATATATATATATATATGTCACATTAAAAAGGTGGAAAAGGTTCTGACATTTTTTTTATCTCCATCTCATTTTTTTACAGCACAGAAACCTGACATTTTAACAGAAGTGTGTAGACTTTTTATTTCCAATGTATTTGGCTGTTCAACTGGAGTTCAGCTTCATCTATCATTGTAAAGAACGACCCTTGCAGGGGTCCCTTTTCTTCAAATCAAAGGGGACATTTATTTATAAATACAACTCTTCTTACCTGCAGGCCATGACTTAAACCTCCAAGACATGACAATTTTTTTTTCTGGCTCCTTAAAAAAAAAAAAAAAAAAAAAAGGACACAAGGAGAGGTCAGCGTTGTAGAAACCCACTGGGGAAGACCCCAGAATAAGAAGCAAACTTAGATAACAATTCCCTGATAAAGTACCCAGAAGCCTCCTCCCCCCCAGCGCCAGGGACTCTGCACCCACCCAGAAGCCTCCTCCCCCAGCGCCAGGGACTCTGCACCCACCCAGAAGCCTCCTCCCCCAGCGCCAGGGACTCTGCACCCACCCAGAAGCCTCCTCCCCCAGCGCCAGGGACTCTGCATCCACCCAGAAGCCTCCTCCCCCAGCGCCAGGGACTCTGCACCCACCCAGAAGCCTCCTCCCCCAGCGCCAGGGACTCTGCACCCACCCAGAAGCCTCCTCCCCCAGCGCCAGGGACTCTGCACCCACCCAGAAGCCTCCTCCCCCAGCGCCAGGGACTCTGCACCCACCCAGAAGCCTCCTCCCCCCTGCACCAGGGACTCTGCACCCACCCAGAAGCCTCCGCCCCCCACACCAGGGAATCTGCACCCACCCAGAACCTCCTACACCCCTGCCAGGGACTCCTCCCCGCCACTGGATTTGTAGCCACCACAGTCCTCCACGATGGCCTATGTAGCTAACTACATCCCATTGCCTCAGGAGCACAGACAGGCTCTATGCATGCAGACTCCCTAATAGCAGACATTGCAACATCAGCATTGCTACAATATACTGATGCCGACCTTTATTACAATGTACAGACCCTTCCCCTCCTACAATGTACAGCAACCCCCAACCCCTCCCCCTCTTTACTACATCATCACAAACACTCACCAACTCCATGAACTCTCCGCTGACATTTCCTCCCAGTAATTGAAATTTTCCGCCCTTTTCAGCTGCGAGTGTCGCTGGTGCGTGTGTGAAGCCCTGAACCAGCTGAAGAGAGAGATGAGATATTAGCACATCACTGCCGCTTTTTGGACAAAATCAATCACAATACTGCCCCCTTATGGCCACAAACATTATCTCTGTGCCAAGAATGAAAGTTGATCTTCAGGTTTACTGTCCCTTTAATTAGTTTGGGCCAAGCTGCAACTATTTGCTGTATCAGTGGTCTCCAAACTGCAGCCCTTTGCTTGCCTTTATCTGGCCCTTGGGGCACTATCTCTCCCACTGACACCAACAAAAGGGGGCCTGTTCCTCCCACTGACACCAACAAAAGGGGGCCTGTTCCTCCCACTGACACCAACAAAAGGGGGCCTGTTCCTCCCACTGACACCAACAAAAGGGGGCCTGTTCCTCCCACTGACACCAACGATGGGGCATTGGTTACTGACGCCAGGACATTTTCTACTTTTAGGCTGGATTCACACCTATGCGTTTTTAGTGCTTTTTTGCAGATTTGCACTAGTCCATTTACCATGGCTTCCTATGGAACACGTTCTGTAGTGCAAATCTAAAAAATGCAAAAAGCACTAAAAATGCAATAGATGTGAATCCAGCCTTACTGGCCACAGTCCTGCCCCTCTAAAGTATGAAGGGGAATAATCTGTGTAGAACTTGGGTAGACCTTGTGTTCTGGCAGTGGCATGAGAATTTCCCACATTTATAACAAAATTGAGTTAGGCTGAGTACTGACCAGCCATTCATGAGGAGCTTTATATTCTCTGAATGAATACAAACGTCCCTCTGATTGGCTGAGGCAAAGAGGCTGGTTGATGATCGCCAACTAAGCCAATCAGAAGAAGCTCTGTATTTAGAGAACACAAAGCTGCCTATGAATGGCTGAACAGCCCTCAGCCAACTCAGTTTTGTTCCAGGAGCGAGACGGGAAATTCTCATCCCACTGCTGGAACACAGAGCTGAGACTACATACAGTTTATATTATAGCACGTACAAAAATGAAAAAAAAAAAAAAAAAAAAATCTAACTGCACTTGGGGTGTGTGTGTGTGTGTGTGTGTGTGTGTGTGTGTGTGTGTGTGTGTGTGTGTGTGTGTGTGTGTGTGTGTGTGTGTGTGTGTATGTGTATATATATATATATATATAAAACACAACAACAACAACAACAACACACACAATATCCAAATACACAATAAGTAAAGACAATTATATATTTTTTTTTAAATGGAATGCTGTCCACTCAAAGAATCCCAATGCATCAAAAATAGAATTATATATATATATATATATTAAAAAAAAATGTATGCATGCATGCATATAGATATTCAAATAACATGTGCTGTGCATTATGAAACAAATTCATCAAAAGTGCCTTGTGCAATGAACTATTCAATATACTGCATTATGTTGGTAATAATTCAATAGTTGTCCATGCAGTTCATAAAACTACATCTTATAGTTTGGGGATTCATGCCTGTGTGCCCGCTTATAATTTGGAGTTTGTTTAGCAGCTTCCCCCCCCCCCCCCCCTTTTTATATAGTGGTGGTCTCACAATCCTGAGGACTAGTTTTTTTTAAATCGACATTGGTGGTGGAGCATCAGACAGTTTACATAGTTAGTCTGGTTGAAAAAACAAAAACAAACAAAACACACAATTTGATCTAGTTCAACCAATAGAAAAAAAAAAAAAAAAAAAAAAATAAAAAAAAAAAATATGTAAGAAATCATAAATCCCATACCCCCAGTTAATCCAGGAGGAAGGCAAAAAACCCAGCAGAGCATGATCCAATTTGCTACAGCAGGGGGGAAAATTCCTCCCTGATCCCCAGAGAGGCAATCGGATTTTCCCCGGATCAACTTTACCTATAAAATATATTATGTGCATTTAGGAAATTATCCAGGCCTTTTTTTAAAACAACCTACTGAGCCGGCCAGAACCACCTCTGCAGGGAGTCTATTCTACATTTTCACAGCTCTTACTGTGAAGAAACCTTTCCGCACTTGGAGATGAAATGTTTTTTTTATGAACTGCATGAACAATTATTGAATTATTACACAAGGCTCGGTTGGTGAATTTGTTTCATAATACACTTCGCACTTTATTTGAAGAACTGCAATACTTATTTTTTTACATATATTTTTTGTTGTAACACTTTGTTGATTAACAGTATATTTCATAGCACATTTTAGAGATTATCCATTTCTGATACATTGGGATTCTGAGTGGACGGCGCACAATTTCTTATATGAGAGTTTATATAGCACGCCCAGAAGGTGAACCTGTTAATGTAGAAATGTCTTCCTTTGGTAAAGCTCGGCCCAAACAAACTAGTTAAAAAGAGAGGAAACCTGGAGAGCAGTTTGAAGCTTTGTCCAGAAATAATGAAATACATGTAACTAAATATCATTTTTTATTTTTTTTGTGTAGCAAATACCAGGGAAGATCACGCAATAAAAGGGCCCCTTTTTAAATCTGTATGTTGTCATTGTGCAACAATACAAGGTTTCCTATTGTACACTGTGCGGTGCGTCGCAGTGACATTTGTTTTAAGTAACAACCCAACGCACCACAATCAACCAGTGCTTTGAAAAATAAAAAAGGTGCAGATACGATTCCATGCATTGAAGCCCAGTTACCGAGGGGGGGAGGGTCTAGTATATGCAACAACCAGTCTGCAGTTTTGATATAGGAGCCCAGGTACTAAGAGCGGGGCGGGGGGGGGGGGGGCAGGATATGAAACAGCCAGTCTGCAAGTTTAAAAGCCAACCCAACCCAAAAGTGGAAGTTCTGCTTTAAGGACTCCTGACACGCCACATTTGGCATGTCATTTTTTTTTATGTCATTTGATTGACAGCAGCAGGAGCCAATGGCTCCTGCTGCTATCAATCTATCCAATGAGGACTCGAGACAGCAGCTGGAGCTGCTGTGCTCATTCCCATCACTGAAACGATCGGGTTCAGGTAAGAAAAAAAGAATGTATTAAAGGTAAAAAACCTCAACACTTTACAACCCCTTTAAAGCCACTAAACCCCGGCCCCTGCATTCACTATATCTGGTCCCCCACAGTACACAGAACATGGAAATGCAATTATTTTAGTAAATATAAACTGCAAAATACCTTTTCTCATCATCAGTATATAGCAGTTTTGTGACTTCTGTCAGTGTCTGGTTAAAGCTTGTAGGAGGAGTTTTCATTCTCCTCCGACTGTCCTATGAGGCTGCAGGACCCCTGTCTGGACAGTGCTGATTAGTCCTGTGCTGATCACATGCACCCTCCCAAGAAAAATAAAAACCCTCTCAAAATACACACCAAACTGAGCATGTGCAGAGTGACTCCAATGGCTCTGTTCTATCAGGAGAAGGATTGGGGACAGTGGAAGAAGAGGATCAGAGAAGACAGGCTCAAAACAGCCTTTTTACACAATGCTGAGGATTAACCCCTTAGGTTCCGCAGTGAGTATAACAAACATGCTTTACTGCATATACAGACTGATTTTACTGTTGTGGGTTTACTAACACTTTAAAAAAGGCAAGAAATATAAAAATCTGCTAAACAGTCACCAGCCTCAGGACACCCCTCCCCCCGCCCCCCTTGAGGTTAGGATATCGCCGCCCCTACTGGACGTTACCTCCTGGGTAGTGAGCACCCTGTACAGCTCCTCCGGGGAGGTCAGGAAGGTCTCCTTCATGGAGATTTTACACGTGGGGATTTTCACTCCGGTGTTCTGACATGTTGTTGATTTGGCGTTCTGTGTCTGCGGAGAACAAATCATCACTTTCTGTAAATACGCCAAGTGGCAGAAAGGAGCCCCCCCACCCCCCCACCCCAGACACATACTACAGTAGAAAAATCAATTACCTCTGGCAGAGGTGCTGTCTGCTTGATATTGTCGACAGTCGTGTGTGTGACTCCATTGGTGACCGGCAGGATCATTCCTTGTGTGAACTCTGGAATAGCAGATGGGAAATGGGATGAGAACCGAGGATTATACAACCCGAATTATAAACCTCCAGAGAGCCGACATTCATCAACAGACAAGTGGCTGGGACCAATGAATGTCAACCCACCAACCAGCAGTCACAGCCAACTGTCACCCAGGGGCGGACTGACAACTCATGGGGCCCCCGGGCAATAGGAGATTATGGGGCCCCCGGGCAATAGGAGATTATGGGGCCCCCGGGCAATAGGAGATTATGGGGCCCCCGGGCAATAGGAGATTATGGGGCCCCCGGGCAATAGGAGATTATGGGGCCACACAGTATACACAGACACACAATATACACACACACACACACACACACACACACACACACAGAAAAGGTACTGGAGAGGCGGGGCAGCTAGAAAAAAATAAAAAAAAAAAAAAAAAACACAGATTTTTACATACTGTCCCTGGTTTTATTGAGGCTGGCAACCCTGATGGGGCCCCTTAATGGCATGGGGCCCTCGGGCAGTGCACGAATGGTCAGTCCGCCCCTGCTGTCACCCCAACATCTGGAGCACCACCAAACAGCATGGCGGCACTGGAATCATCAGAATTGGTTACAGAATGTTTGGGGAGGGGAGTCTGCAGAAGATCTTTGACATTTTTTTTGGTTGTTGCTGAAACTGAGTAAAATAAAAATGGCTTCATCAATTGACAAAAATAAATAAAAAAAATAAAATAAAAAAAAGGAAGTAAACCAAAAATTTGCAGGGGAAAAAAAAAAAATGAAAATATGAGAATTGTGGGTGGACCCGTGCTGCTCCCTTTGTTTTATAGAGTTTCTGTTCCCAGTAGAGGCGGCTCTCTGGAACAAAGTGTTCTACACCTATCCCCGAGGGCAACATACGGGCAACAAGGATTATACAATTAAAAAAGGGCTCTCACCTGTCTTCAGAGTAGAGATGTAAGTGGCGACAACATCCCGAATCCTCTGCACGCCGTCCTTCCTCATCAGACCGAGCAGGTTGGTGTCCGGTTCATCTTTAGCAAGAGAGACTCTGATCTACGGGAGGGGGAAGAGACATCAGAAGACATAACTTACCTCATCGCACCTTCAGTGTCACTTACAACTCCACTTCCTCCTCTCCAACTCCTCTTACCTTTGGGGTCCCCCAAGGTTCTGTCCTTGGACCTCTACTATTCTCGATCTACACGTCCTCCCTGGGTCAGCTGATGGCCTCCAATGGCTTCCACCACCATTTATATGCTGATGACACCCAAATCTATCTCTCTGCCCCTCAGCTCTCCCCATCAATCTCTTCACGTATCACTGATTTACTAACAGACATATCGGCCTGGATGTCAAACCACTTCCTCAAACTGAATCTAAAACTGAGCTCTTAATATTTCCTCCCCCACGTGCCCCTTCCCCTGACTTCTCTGTCAAGATCAATGGCACATCTATCAGTCCGTCCCCCACATGCCAGGGTGCTAAAGGTAACCCTAGACTCTGATCTGTCCTTTCAGGCCCACATACAATCCCTGTCCAAATCATGCCGCCTCCGCAACATTACCAGAATATGCCCCTTTTTAACTAATGACACCACCAAGCTTCTAACTCACTCCCTGGTTATCTCTCCCCTCGACTACTGCACCACCCTCCTCATTGGATTACCTTTACATAGACTATCCCCCCTTCAGTCCATCATGAATGCCGCTGCAAGACTCATCCATCCACCTTACCAACCATTCAGTGTCCTCCACCCCTGTCTGCCAATCCCTTCATTGGCTTCCACTCACCCAACGAATGAAATTCAAAGTACTAACAATTTACAAAGCCATCCATAACTCTGCCCCCAGCTACATCACTAACCTAGTCCCAAAATACCAACCAAGCCGCTCTCTTTGGTCCTCCCAAGACCTCCTCTGCTCTCTAGCTCCCTTGTCTCCTCCTCCCATATCCGCCTCCCAGGATTTCTCCAGAGTTTCTCCCATCCTTTGGAACTCCCTACCCCAAACTGTCCGACTGTCCCCCAATCTATCCATCTTTAGACGATCCCTGAAAACCCTTCTCTTTAAAGAAGCCCATTTACTTTTAACTGAAACGGTTTTACTTCCATCAGCTCATTCCCCACAGCTATTACAGCGTGTCAATTGACCCTTCCTTTTTAGATTGTAAGCTCTAACGAGCAGGGCCCTCCGATTCCTCTTGTACAAAATTGTAATGTAATTGTAATGTCTGCCTTTATTTTGTTAAGCGCTGCGTAAACTGTTGGCGCTATAAAAATCCTATATAATAATAAAGAAAAAAATAACTGACTTGAGTTGCGTCCATGCCGAGACAAATGGGTTCACCTTTATCCCCCCCTCCCCCCAAAATGCATATGTATGCATACACACCTAGATCCATATATACTTGGACATAGGTACAAACATATTCAAGCTATAGTTAAATAATGGATATGGTCTGAAAGGGCACACTCTCAGATGTAATTTGAGGGTATGTACATCCAAATCAGAGGAAGGGTTTAGGAATTACAGCCCTTAAAAATAGCCACCCCCCCCCTTTTTTTTTTTAAAGGGACCAAAAGTACTTGGACAATTAAATCAAAAGCAGTTTCATGGCCAGGTGTGGGCTACTTCTTCGTCAATTAAGCAGGTAAAAAAGGTCTGGCGTTGATTCTAAAGCCTCGTACACACGGTAACATTTTTGGCAGGGGATTTACTGTTTAATCTTACCGTTAGTACGCTCCTTTTGACAATTGTTGTCCAATTTTCGGCCAACAAATATTGGATGGCAGGCTAGTAAATTTTTAGGCGGACAACGGCTTGGCATCAGATTTTTGTATGGTCAGTACAAAAATCCATCACACAAAAGTCGAAAGGTCAAACACGCATGCTCGGAATCAATGCACACCAAACACGAAATTAGCAGAAGGGGCCCAAAGGGTGGCGCTCAAGATCTTAAATCTCTCATAGTACGTCACTACGTTCGCATTTGTGGCACGACAATTGTGTACTGGTAGTATGCAAGACAAGATCCTGGCCCACGCCCTTTTGGCAAAAATCAGACGCTTGGTTGGCCAACAATTGTACCGTGTGTACGAGGCTTTAGTGTTATATTTGCATTCGGAATCTATTGCTGTGAACCTACATCATGCGTTAAGAAGCTGTCCATGCTGTTGATTTGGCCACTCCTAATGTTGCTGCTATCTAAAGGATTTGATTAATTTTTGAATGGCCTGTTTCACTTAAACACTTAAAAAAAAAAAAAAAAAATTTAACAAATCCTTTAGATAGCAGCAACATTAGGAGTGGCCAAATTTAGTTTGGTACATTCTGGGGGAAAAGAAGAACATAACACACTGGTGAGCTCAGCAACATAAAAAGGCCTGGATGTCCACAGAAGACAACAGTGGTGGGATGATCGCAGGATCCTCTCTATGGTGAAGAAAAACCCATTCACAACATCCAGGAGGTGGGCGTATCATTGTCAAAGTCTACAATCCAGAGAAGAAGACTTTACGAGGGCAAATACAGAGAGTTCACCACAAGGTGCTACAACTTACAAATAGAAAAGCCAGATTAGACTTTTCCAAAAAAAAAAAAAAAAAAAAAAAAAAAAAAAAAAAAAAAAAAAAAAAAAACACACAAACACACACACACACACACACACACACACACACACACACACACACCTAAAAAAGACAGACCAGTTCTGGAAAAACATTCTTTGGACGGATGAAACCAAGATTAATCTGTACCAAAATGGCCGGAAGAAAAAAAAGTGTGGAGAAGGCTTGGAACAGCTCATGATCCCAAGAACACAACGTCATCATGGTGGAGCTTACAGTGTGATGCCATGGGCATGCATGGCTTCCAGTGGTACTAGGGTCATTGGTGTTTATTAATGATGTGACAGAAGCAGCCGGATGAATTCTGCAGTGTTTAGAGATATACGGTCAGCCCATATTCAGCCAAATGCAGCAAAGTTGATTGGATGGCGCTTCACCGTACAGATGGACAATGATCCAAAAACACACTGAAAAAGTAACCCAGGAGCTTTTGAAGGAAAAAGAAGTAGAATATTCTGCAATGGCCAAGTCCATCACCTGATCTCAACCTAGTTAAGCATTTCACTTGCTAAAAAGCAAAACTAAAGGCAGAAAGAACAACTGAAGACAGCTGCAGTTAGAGCCGGGCAAAGCATCGGAAAGGAGGAAACCCAGACTTTGGTAATGTCCATGGGATCCAGACTTCAGGCAGTCATTGCCAGTAAAGGATTCTCAACAAAATATTAAAAATTAACATTTTATTTATGATGGTATTCATTTGTCCAATTACATTTGAGCCCCTGAAAATGGGGGGACTGTGTATAAAAAAAAATAAAAAAAATAAAATGGTTGCAACTCCTAAAATTTGTACTTGATATTTATGTTCAACTCCTTGAATTAAAGCTGAAAGTCGGCACTTCAAATTCATTTGGATTGTTTCATTTTATTTTTATTCTGGTGGCATACAGAGCCAAAAGTATGAAAATTGTGCCCGTGTCCAAATATATATGGACCTAACTAATTTTTCTATATTTTTATTTTTTTTTATATATATATATTATATATATATATATATACACACATACATACACACACACACAGTGTGGTACCCCATCTGGTTGACATTACCACAGGGTTCTCAACCAGGCAAGTTGAGGGGCTCCAGGGGCTTTGCTTTATTATTAGGAGGAAACTCACTTTCCTCATGGTTCTGAAAAATCAATTTTGGAACCTGCAGCCCAGAGATCTGGGTGGGATAAAGTCTAGTCCTGGGTCCAGATTTTTTGAACCCCCAACACACAAATTGGTCAGGTGTGTGTTGGTCTTTCTGTAGACACCTGACCATGGTTCTGGGCTCCACCCTCCCGAGGAGTCCTGGCGTGCAAGTGGGAAGCCAGAGACCCAACCCTGAGGGTCAGAGCAGCAAAGGGCTGCTATCTATAGGACCAGTGTTGGCAAGGAAATGGTCTGCGGAGGACAGACCAGAGCCTAAAAGTGTAAGCCCTGAGCAGCACTGTTGTATGTGTAATGTATGTGTAAGCCAGGAGGCTGTATTACTACAAACCAACACACACCTGACCAATTAGTGTGTTGGCAGTTTTGAAAATCTGGACCCAGGACAGGAGACTTCATCCCACCCGGATCATTAAGAAATCTCTGGGCTCCAGCTCCCAAAACTGATTTTTCTAAAACCATGAGGAAACGGAAAAGCCTGTTTCCTACTAATTAAGCAAAGCCCCTGGAGCCCCTCAACCTACTTGGTTGAGAATACTATGTCAACAGCACCCTGGTGGGGTACCACGCTGCCAATATATATATATAATATACACACACACCTCTATCTATAATGTGGAGGACACGGGTCCAGCCCCATCACTATTGATGAAGTGGCACTGTACAAAATTCACCAAGGAGAAGAGAAACCAAAGGGGAGCCTCTGTTGAGGAATATCTCAATCTGTGTGAGATCATAAATGATACACAGAACCCTCACCTCCACCTCGCTGGGGTCATTCTCGTCCGACAGGTTCGGGATTTCCACATGTCCTTTATATTTCACTCCAGACTGCGACTGTCCTACAAGCAGAATAACCGCGTCATCTTCTATCCACATCCCATGACCACAACAGCCCCACCTGTCACATGACCACATAGGATAGCACCCCCTCCCCCCCAATCATGCAGTCTAAATGTCCCCTTATGGCACACACAGATATGGAAGCGCACTCACCTTGCCAGTTGAGTTTTACGTCCCACTCATAGAAGAAGATGAGTTTCCCTTTGCGGTTATTGATGGAGGCCTCGCCGTCCAGCTTACTGACCTCCGTCACCTCACATGTGCCCTCCTCGCCTGTCACAGACACAGCCATGAACAGCTCCTTTAATTTATCATTAGACCAGGCTGTGGTGTCCCTCTCCGTCCTGCGAAAGAAATACGGGGGGGGGTCAGTCAGTGAGCGGAATGAGCCATCATGGTGTCATACAGGTACTATGACAGGAGAGAAAGCAAGGAGGTCAGTGATCAGACTAGTGCCTGGTCATATGGGTACTATGAAAGGACAAGGAGGGTCTGTAAGTGATCACCACACCATACAGGTTGTACGATAGGATAAAAGACAAGAGCCAGACAGGTAATAACCTAATAAAAAAAACTCCTTCTGATTGGCTGCCAAGTAAGCTAACCAAGTCTGTGTGACTGGAGTGATTGTTGCAACTTTATTAAGGCGCTACATCATATTACATAGTTAGTAATTAGTTTAGTTGAATAAAGACACCAGTCCATCCAGTTCAACCTGAGTGAGTGTCCACAATTGTCCCTATCCCTGTACATTGCACACTCACATCGATCCCTACCCTCAAGGAGCCCACAATCCAAGGTCCCCATTCATATACTAGGGCCAATTTCTGGACAGAAGCTAATTAACCTACCTGCATGTCTTTGGAGAGTCGGAGGAAACCCACGCAGGCACAGGGAGAACATGAAAACTCCAGGCAGGTAGTGTTGTGGTTGGGATTTGAACCAGCGACCCTCCTTACTGCTAGGCGAGAGTGCTAACCACTACACCACTGTGCGGTACTTTGGCTACCTTGTTACTATTGTCCTGGAATCTGGAGGGCCTTATTTTCTACCTGGTTTGGGATAGAATCCCTTCCTACCTCCTTGTTACAGAGCCAGGCTGTTTGTCGGTTTTCTACATTTGCTGGCTATCTATTTGCAGCATCTTTCATTGAGTCATTCAGACAGCTGGGATACCGAGACACTATTTTTACACTAGAAATATGTAGATCCTGCATATGCTGTTTCTCTATTCATGAAGATCTGTGGCATGATTTTTATTTTATGAAATACATACCACAATTTTGTAAACTAAAGCTCCTGAAGAAGCGTTTTATAGACGCGCAACATGTTGCGTCATCTATTTTGATATATTATCGCGTCGCTTCCTCTCGACCAGTCTTGGACTTCTTTCAGACGATGGGATGTTATATCTTTATCCTCAGTTCCACTGACAATATTGGTTGTATTTTGGTAGCGGTAGTATTGTATCATATTTATATTAATTGTGGTAAACTTGTTTTAAAACAATTGTAATCATTTTCTATGTTTTTTTTAAAACAATAAAAAATTGGTTAAAAACATTTATTGTAAATCTTGTCAAATTGTGCCTAAAAAAGTCCAAAGTCCCCATATCTTTTGTTTCTTCCTGACTGATATTCAGGATGTGGCACGTTTTTATTTCTATGTATCCACATTATCACCACATGTGGCAATAAAGGGAGTATAGCCTCAGATAACATAAAATACAAAAAGAAAGTTAGGAGTACCATCATCCAGGGCAATAGTTTTGGAAGCAAGGAGGTTCTAGAATTATTGGGTCAGTTGCTGATTCTGTACCATAAATATCTATACCCACAAGATTTGGATCTCGGTACTAGATATTGGGTCAAGGAAAACATACAATGTATATTTTTTCCTTTATTAAACACATTTTGTATTTTCTTTACATTGTATTTTTTCCTTGACCCAATATCTAGTCCAATTTCCAAATCTTGTGGGTATAGATATTTATGGTACAGAATCAGCAACTGTCCCAATAATTCTAGAACCTCCTTGCTTCCAAAATTATCACCACATGTGTTGATACAATAACAAATTGATTCTAAATAACCTAAAGTAGTGTTGCCACCAAAAAAAAAAAAAAAATTGGCTTAAAAAAAAAACTTTTTTTACTCACCTCTAAATGCCTATTGCTAGGGGGTCCCTCGTAGTCTGCTACCTTCAGTGCCCAGCACCTGACGTCACTTCCCCTAGGCGCCACACAGCAAATGTACTCCATTACAGAGCCCCCCCCTCCCCCCCCCAATCATTCTGGGGACAGGTGTATCTCCAATACAGATCCACCCCTTCCGAGACAGGTGCCCCCATTACAGAGCCCCCAATCCTGGGACAGCTCACTCCACACTCTGCCCCGTCCCTCCCCCTCTCCTCGGGTCTATTTTTATTCTTAGACTCCGGAGTGATGTGCCAGCTACCCCTCCCCCTCCCTGTACACCAGCACTGACACGAGGGAGGTCAGAGAACCCGGCCATCTATTTCACACCCAGCTGAGAGGCTTGTATGTCCTCAGGAGAGTGGGCACACGCTGGAGAACAGCCGAGTGTCAGCTCTGCAGGCGAGGACACTGCATGTGTTCTGTATACAGTCAGGACAGTAGAGCACTGGCTGGCGATGCCACACACCAATCCAGAACACACTAAGGGTCTTTGGTACCAACTCTTGTGATGGCACCGATTTACATAAAAAGGTGGAGCTGACCAATCAGGGTTTACTAGCCAACACATGCCACCAAAAGGTGGTAACTGCAGCCAATATGTGGAAGCCCCAATCGCCGCGCCTACTTGGTTGTGCCTATAATGTGAATTGCATGATAGGGTGCCAACATCTGCATTGATGATGCCATGGATGGTGGGGGGGGGGGGGGAAGGAAGGCAGTGGCAAACACCACCATGGTGGTGGCCTTCATGTAAAAGGGGGATTGTGCAAGACAGGGGTGGTCACAATGAATGGGGGGACAGCAGCGACCACCATGGAGAGGGATGACGACTATATACTTCATCATGCCAAACCAACCAACAGGGAGGCGTGTGATTGGCCCCCAAATTTATTCTGCAGCAGGACAACCAACCCAAACATACCGTACCAGCCAATGTCAGGAAGAACTATCTTCAGGGCAGTGGCAGCTGGTGCTCAAAATTTTTTGGGGGGGGCGCAAACAAACTGAAAAATACTGAACTCCCCTATCAACTGCAGCCTGACTGTGCCCATCATACGCCACTTGGCTGTCACTTCATTAACAACCCCCTCCCCCCCGGCGGCACTTACCACTCATGTGGCAGGGTTCTGCTCTTCTCCTGGAGTGACGGGGCTCTCCTCCTCAGCGGGAAGTGGCGGCTCCTGTATTCGCTCGTCTCCCCCAAAGCGTTCAATAGGATCGCCCAATGCTTTGGCCAATCGGGAGACAGGTCTCACTGACTTGCCTGCCGATAGGCAGGGCGGAACGTTAGTGCAAAAATAGCGAACATTCATTCGCTATGCCACACAACAGGGTGGGATCGGGACGCAGTGCACACATGAGGCATCGCTACGCATGTCAGAGCGAGAGTAATAACTCTAGCGCCAGACCTCGTAACAGGTAGTCTAGAAAGGCTTTTAACCACTTGACATACAAATTACATACATGTATGTCAAGCCAATGTTCTGGGGCCATGGCTACAGCCATCACATTGTTATTTTCAGCCAGCGATGCCCTTCACTAAAAGCGATCCCAGCAGCTAATAAGCCACTGGATTGCTTTTACAAGCTGGAGGGAGGGGGGGGGGGGGAGGTGTTACCCCCACAATCCCCCCCCCCCAGTGCTTTTCTGTCCCACCAGAGAGCCTGGTATCTGATACGGAAGTCATGGCCAATGACAATAGAGGTGATCGCAGACCAGAATGTTCCCAATCATCTCTATGGTCTAATGCCGCGTACACGCGGTCGGAATTTCCGATGGAAACAGTCCGATGGGAGCTTTTCAACCGTGTGTATGCCCATCGATCTCTTTCTGGTCGGAATTTCCGACGGACTTTGGATTGAGAACCTGTTCTCAATTTTTCCGACGGAAAACCTATCGGATTTTCCGATTGTGTGTATGTAATTCCGACGCGCAAAATTCCGACGCATGCTCGGAAACAATTCACTGCATGCTCAGAAGCATTAAACTTCCCTTTTATAGTGCCGTCGAACGTGTTTTACGCCGCTGTGTTACAGACCGTCGGAATTTGGTGTGACCGTGTGTAGGCAACACAGCTTGAGCGAAATTCCTTCGGAAGTCCGACGGGAAAACCATCAGAGCTTTTTCCGACGAGAATTCCGACGTGTGTACGCGGCATAAGAGACCAGAAGCAACGCGGTCACTTCAAGATAGTAAAAATGTAAACAAAGCAGAGACATTTTTTTTCCCTCCATAAAAGGGAGACCCGTCGTGCTTTATTTCTATCACAAGAGATGTTTACATTTCTTGTGACATCAATAAAAAAAAAAAAAAAAAAAAAAATTATAATTATATCACTGAAGCTTTTGTGTTTGATAAACTGCTGTGCAAATATTATGCCACATAAAAAATAAAAAAAATAATTACAACTACAGTCATTTTATTCTCCAGGGCCTCTGCTTTAAAGGGAAAAAAAATACAGTTTTTAAATAATATTTGGGTGTTCAAAGCTATTTTCTGCCAAAAGACACAGATTTTTTATATGCGAGAGAGAAATGTGAGAATTGGGCCGGCCTTGAGGGAGATATATACACAATATGATACAATGGATTGGTGAGAAATATTTATATATTATACACAGTAATAATAGGAATGTAAGTGATATAATGAATGATAGAATGAGTACAATGTACAGTGATAATATATATTGTATTCATTATATCACTATATACAGTAATATAATTTTATAATAGAATGAATACAATGTATAGTGATATAATGTATAATGATACATTGTATTCATTATATTATAAATATCACTATACACATTATATATATATATATATGATATCATATACATTGTATTCATTATATTATAAATGATATCGCTGTATAATGAATACAATGTATCGTTATATCACTATAATATATATATATATATATATATATATAATATATATATATATATATATAAAATAGAATGTATATAGTGATATAATGAATACAATGTATAGAATATATAATATATAATGAATACAATGTATATAGTGAGATCATATATAATAATTACAATGTATAATGATATAATAGAATGAATACAATGTATAATGAATACAATGTATCGTTATATAGCAATATAATATATATATATATATATATATATAAAATAGAATGTATATAGTGATATAATGAATACAATGTATAGAATATATCATATATAATGAATACAATGTATAGAATATAATAGAATGTATAATATATAATGAATACAATGTATAGTGATATAATAGAATAAATACAATGTATAGAATATATAATATATAATGAATACAATGTATAATGATATAATATATAATAGAATGATATCATATATAATGAATACAATGTACAGTATAGTGATATAATAGAATGTATATAATGATATAATGAATGGGTGACGGTGTGTATCCGGCGCCTCTCACCAGTGCCAGTTGTTGACGTTGGTGGCGTCGGCCCTCTGCTCCACAATCCAGCGCGGGTCTCCCTCTCCCCACTTGGCCATGTCTGATGCCGGTCCCGGTGTGTCCCCTCCGCACAGCTCCGCCGTCACTTTTGTCGGCCGTAGAAGTTACTAGAAGAGCCTGGAAAGCCGGCAGGCCCGCCCCCGGCTCCGCCTCTTCCTGCCTGCCGCCATCGTCCCGGAGACCAACCGTTGACCTTCCCGCAGTGTGGCCCCAGCAACATGGCGCCGCCCATTCACCTGAGACACTCAGGGAGCCAATCTGCAAGAAGGAAAGCTCTCCAGGAGCCAAGGCCATGGAGACCGGCGGCCATCTTTACTGAGGGCGACAGGATAAATTATTATTGCCATGATACTATATTTCTTCTTCTTACTATTTTGTTAGTATTATTATTGCATTTTTCTGAAATTAATGTAATGCAGGAGGAGGAGGAGAGGGGGTCGTTCTATAGTGGATAGATGGGAGGGGCTCTGTAGATGATCAGGATGTGATTACACCCGAGTACCCCCCCCCCCCACACCCGTATATGGAATATATATTAGACCCCCCAATAATATCTGTATGTATAATATACACAATTCTATCTATAGGGATACATTGTATCAGATCTCACTGTGTGTGGGCGGGGTAGGGGCGGAGTGAGGTGACCTCATTGGTCAGGAGGTGTCAGGCGCGAGGGTTGCTGGGAGTCGTAGTTCTTCCTGTGGTGCAGTGCCCGGTGCTCTATCAGAAAAAGAGAAGACCGGAGTGTACTACGTTTCCCAGCGTGCCCCGGGACAGAGGTCGGCTGGTCCTGGATGAGAGGTGTGGGGGGTCCTGTCACTCTGCTCTCTCCCTCTCTGGAGTACAGCTGTGAGGAGAAGTTTATGAAGCTGCTACATTTGGTTGACTGCTTCCTGAATTCTACACTCATTTCTAATCTGCTGATATTATAGGCTTATGTGCTCACCATTGTGAGGTAGGGGGGGGGGGGGGTACGCTCCCTCTCTGTCCCATTCCCTCGGGGGTGGGGAGGTACGCTCCCTCTCTGTCCCATTCCCTCGGGGGTGGGGAGGTACGCTCCCTCTCTGTCCCATTTCCTCGGGGGTGGGGAGGTACGCTCCCTCTCTGTCCCATTCCCTCGGGGGTGGGGAGGTACGCTCCCTCTTTGTCCCATTCCCTAGGGGGTGGGGAGGTACGCTCCGTCTCTGTCCCGTTCCCTCGGGGGTGGGGGGTACGTTCCCTCTCTGACTGTTCCCTTGGAGGGAGGTACGCTCCCTCTCTGGCCTGTTCCCTCGGGGGTGGGGGTACGCTCCCTCTCTGGCCCATTCCCTCGGGGGTGGGGGTACGCTCCCTCTCTGGCCCGTTCCCTCGGGGGTGGGGGTACGCTCCCTCTCTGGCCCGTTCCCTCGGGGGTGGGGGTACGCTCCCTCTCTGGCCGGGGGTGGGGGTACGCTCCCTCTTTGGCCCGTTCCCTCGGGGGTGGGGGTACGCTCCCTCTCTGACCCGTTCCCTCGGGGTGGGGGTACGCTCCCTCTCTGGCTGGGGGTACGCTCCCTCTCTGGCCCATTCCCTCGGGGGTGGGGGTACGCTCCCTCTCTGGCCGGGGGTGGGGGTAAGCTCCCTCTCTGGCCCATTCCCTCGGGGGTGGGGGTACGCTCCCTCTCTGGCCCGTTTCCTCGGGGTGGGGGTACGCTCCTACTCTGGCCCGTTCCCTCGGGGGTGGGGGGTATGCTCCGTCTCTGGCCCGTTCCCTCGGGGGTGGGGGGTATGTTCCGTCTCTGGCCCGTTCCCTCGGGGGTGGGGGTTTGCTCCGTCTCTGGCCCATTCCCTGGGGGGGTACGCTCTGTCTCTGGCCCGTTCCCTCGGGGGGGGGGGGGGCGCTCAGGCTCTGGCCCATTCCCGGGGGGAGGTGACTCTATGCCTCTGGGCGTTCTCTGGGGGGGAGGGGTAACTATGTCTCTGGCTGTGATGTGACGTTCTGTTCTCTGTATACAGGTGGTGAATCTTCTGATCTCCCCGTGTGGCTCTCTCTGCACTTCAGATGTCCAGGGTAAAGGAGGATGAAGATTACTGGAATGCCTCCAAGTGTAAAGCGTTCGCCTTCGATGACCAGGATGAGGACGGACTGTCTCAGGTAAAGTGGAAAACCAAAATGACCGTTATGTGCCGCCTTAGACTGATCTCATATCTCACCCCCCCCCCCCCCCCCCCCCCCCCACTCCCTGTCATCTGCCTCATGCTTCTCCCTAGCCCATCTTCAGGCTCTCTCCAGTCCTTCCTGAACCTAGAATCCTGTGTGTGTTGTGTCCCTTGTACTGGATCGCGGTTGCACTTACCGCTGCTTCCTCTTCTAGCTGAAAGAATCGAAACGCGCTGTGAACAGCCTGAAAGCTTTTGTGGAGGAAGATGATGAGGACTGGGAGAGAGTCACCTGGAGTGGAGAGCCGGTGGGGAGTGAGTATCCATCTGTGAAGGTGATACAACTGAAACGTATGATGTACACCTCCAAGGGGTAGCCCCCTTCCCCGTCTCTGTGTCCAAGGGGTAGCCCCCTTCCCCGTCTCTGTGTCCAAGGGGTAGCTCCCCTCCCCGTCTCTGTGTCCAAGGGGTAGCCCCCCTCCCCGTCTCTGTGTCCAAGGGGTAGCCCCCCTCCCCGTCTCTGTGTCCAAGGGGTAGCCCCCCTCCCCGTCTCTGTGTCCAAGGGGTAGCCCCCCTCCCCGTCTCTGTGTCCAAGGGGTAGCCCCCCTCCCCATCTCTGTGTGTCCAAGGGGTAGCCCCCCGGGGACATGGGAGAAGGGGATTTTGGAAGTCTGTTGTAAAAGGTTGTTTGTCCCACCTGCTCCATGTTTGTCTCTCTGTCAGGTATATCATGGTCTATTAAAGAGACCTCATCAATTAACCGGGGGAGGGACATAAAGAGTCCAGGAACTGAGAAACCTCGGTCAGAGACATCCTCTTACGCCTTCCCCAAACCAGCGTCTTCCTATTCCCTTGGCAGCCTCTTTAAAGGTGAGTGCTATTTATTGTGTTCCCTTCTTGTGTAGGTTGTGTTGTGCTCCTCATCCTCTTAGTGTACATTCTGTGTAGATTTCTATAATATATTTTTTATGTATTGTGACCCGCCGCCTCTGTTCATTGCAGGAAAATCCAGGCAGAGCAGTTTCCAGGCACTGTCTGATGGTAAGTTGGTTTTTCTCTTGCCCTCCTCGTGGTGTTTAGCCAAGGATCTGGTCATGCTCTCTGCTCTTCTCTTCCAGCTCTTCTAGAGACAAACCATAAACATTTTGCCCCAGAGCTGCGGAAACCCAAATCTGAATACCAGGTACTGCGGGGTGGTGAGTAGTGGAGGCCTCTGGTTAGTGGGGAAGCAGTGGAGGCCTGTTTATGGGATGGGTTAGTGGGGGCCTATGTGTACCAGGAGCCAATGAGGGCCTTTTCGAAAGGGGGGGGGGGCAGTGGAGACCCTGTGGGGTCATGGGAGGCAGAATGGAAGGCCCTGTGTGGTAGGGGGCAGGAAGTGGAGGCCCTGTGGGGTAAGGGGGAAAGCGGTGGACGCCCTGTGGGGTAAGGAGGTGAAGCGGTGGACGCCCTGTGGGGTAAGGAGGTGAAGCGGTGGACGCCCTGTGGGGTAAGGGGGGAAGCGGTGGACACCCTGTGGGGTAAGGGGGGAAGCGGTGGACGCCCTGTGGGGTAAGGGGGAAAGCGGTGGACGCCCTGTGGGGTAAGGGGGATGCAGTGGAGGCCCTGTGTGGTAAGGTGGAGGCCCTGTGGGGTAAGGTGGAGGTCCTGTGGGGTAATGGGGAAGCAGCGGAGACCTTGTGGGCTAGGGGGGAGGCAGTGGAGGTCTTGTTGTGTGAGGGGGAAGGCAGTGGACGCCCTGTTGGGTGAGGGGGAAGGCAGTGGACGCCCTGTTGGGTGAGGGGGAAGGCAGTGGACGCCCTGTTGGGTGAGGGGGAAGGCAGTGGACGCCCTGTGTGGTAAGGGGGGAGGCAGTGGACGCCCTGTGTGGTAAGGGGGGGGGGGGAGGCAGTGGACGCCCTGTGTGGTAAGGGGGGAGGCAGTGGACGCCCTGTGTGGTAAGGGGGGAGGCAGTGGACGCCCTGTGTGGTAAGGTGGAGGCCCTGTGGGGTAATGGGGAAGCAGCGGAGACCTTGTGGTCTAGGGGGGAGGCAGTGGAGGTCTTGTTGGGTGAGGGGGAAGGCAGTGGATGCCCTGTTGGGTGAGGGGGAAGGCAGTGGACGCCCTGTGTGGAAAGGGGAAAGGCAGTGGACGCCCTGTGTGGTAAAGGGGGGGGTTAGTGGAGACCCTGTTGGGTAAGGGGGGAGCAGTGGACACCCAGTGGGTAGGGACAGGTGGCAGTAGAGAAAGACACTGTTTTTATAGGACGAACATTAACGTTCTGGTATATTTTCCAGGATTATAGCGGGGAGTGGAGCATTGAGGATTCAGTTCGGAGGTTGAGCAAAGGCAAGGTATGCTATGTGATCTGAATGGTTGTCCTCGCAGGGCCAGCATCATGTGTCCTATACATGCCTGACTCAGATGTAAAGGCCCATTAATGTATATGAGAGCTTACTACAGAAATGTCTGTGTTCCCACTCGTGAAGAACACACAGGTAGCCATCTCCCCAAGGCGGTCACAAACCTGATAGAGATTCTAACCCTTCACCACCCTGCCCAGAAATAGACAAACTTATGGCTGGGGTTTTGCTTTGCATTTTATGTAAACCCAAAATAACTTTTTTTTTTTTTAGGATGTCTTTACTGCATGCAGCTTTTTATAAGCAAATTAGCCGCAGGGTTGTCGGCTTGCTGTGTGTGTTCCTTCAGTCGGCCACTGGACCCATTATACGATCAATCAGGCTGCTCAACAGCCAATTAGAGAATCTTGCACTGCAACGACGTGCTTCCCACCTGGATACTTGCCAGCCTTCTTGATCCAGCAATTTTTGCTGTGTGGATATGTGACAATGAGGGGGGGTGCAGATATTATTCTGCACACAGCTTACTTCCTTGCCTGAACTGTCGTGGAAATTCCACTATACTCTTGCGCTATTAAGCGCCCTTTCAGCATAATGGTATAATGCATCTTTAAATAACCCATGTCTCCAAGTTTTCCCCAAGTAAACAGACATAGTCACTGTCTTAGCTCCATCGCTCCTCCAACTGTGTGCACTGGATCTTTTATTCAAAAGCAATCACAAACAGGAAGCCCTGGCCCCAACAGCCAATCGCTTCCTTCACAGAATATGACCAAACAGGATATGAGTTTATACAACAACCAATGACTACCGTGAAGAAGTGGTGTTTTAAGCTTTCCGCCCTCCTATGCTCAACACCTCTCTGCGCTACTTGGGTGTGTGTGCTTACAATATTTGGGGTAATAAGTGGTGTAGACCCCGGATAGTGATGTAGTGGGCAAATATATAAATAAATAAATAAATAAATAAATAAATATATATTGTGTAAGAGAATAAATAAATAAATAAATATTCGGTGTAGCACTGTGTATACTAAATTATAAATAAATAAATAAATATAAAATGTGGTTACTAAATACTAAATTATAAATAAATAAATAGATATAAAATGTAATAAATGTGGTTACAACAATTGATTTCAGTGGTGTACTCAAATGCAATTTATAGCAGCTGCTTAAATGACAGTAAAATTGAAGGGATATAAATAAAGGGTTAGACACCTGAATGCTCTGTGGCTTTGTCTATCCAATACTTATAGCAGCGCTAGGTGATAATTTTTCAACTTGATTTGAAAAAATTGTGCATATATATATATATATATATAAACGTTTGGTGTATATATAAATACAAAGTATAAATAAAATTAAAATAAACAATCAAAAAATGCCTAAAAGGGGTAAAGAAAAGTGCACCATAAAGAATCACCTTTACATTACGCCTTAAAGTGCTAAGTGCATGAATTG
Organism: Lithobates sylvaticus; assembly: GCA_028564925.1. Taxonomy (NCBI): domain Eukaryota; kingdom Metazoa; phylum Chordata; class Amphibia; order Anura; family Ranidae; genus Lithobates; species Lithobates sylvaticus. The sequence continues at coordinate 55,927,434 of CM053038.1, forward strand.
ATAAGTCAAAAGTGCACGTGAACAAATAAATAAATGAGTTTGATCGATATATGGATTGCACTGCGTGTTTTCATCAAAAAATAAACAAAGAGTCCGCGTGACAAACAAACGATCCTCCAATCTAATGGATCAGCAATATGGCGAACGTGACAGTTCAAATAAGCATGCGACAATTGATTCTGTGTTGATTTTCCGCGAGTGATCCAAAACTTCCACCTTAGGTGACACCGTGTTAAAGGGATTAACCCCTTTTGGGGGTACACTCACCAGAAGTATACTTAAAATACGCCTGTATTATTATACCCCGAGGACCTTCTCCACCAGCATCAGCTATAGAATTCACCCGCGCATGGATACCTCCAGTACATCAGCCTCCTTCTCCAGTGTTATATCCCCCTCAGCGTGGTTATTTACAGTTGTGCATGTAATTAAACAAGGGGCCACATAGCGTAATATTGCTAAAAATTCATTTATTAAAAATATTTTTCCCTAGACAAAAAACTTCCCCCTAGTGGGTTAAGCGTACCAGAAATGGTTAAAATATCAGCATTTGGATAAATGTATGAACGGTACTGTGCCTGCTCACTAGCGCCGGATGCGGAGCCTTTCCAATTTCCTGAGAGAGAAAGAGTGGCGTCCTTCCTGTCCGGACCCGCTGGAGCGCACCGTGGACCGCAAACGTATGACGTCACTTCCTGTTGACCTACGCCCTGACGCGTTTCGTCATTTCCGACTTCTTCTCGAGGGAGTAGGTCACCAGGCAGGAAGTGAAGTATAAATACACTGGGGGCTGAGGAAAACGTCCAATCAGCAGGCGGATCTGTCCCACAATGGGCGTCAACATTATCAATGGTGACCTACGCCCTCGAGAAGAAGTCGGAAATGACGAAACGCGTCAGGGCGTAGGTCAACAGGAAGTGACGTCATACGTTTGCGGTCCACGGTGCGCTCCAGCGGGTCCGGACAGGAAGGACGCCACTCTTTCTCTCTCAGGAAATTGGAAAGGCTCCGCATCCGGCGCTAGTGAGCAGGCACAGTACCGTTCATACATTTATCCAAATGCTGATATTTTAACCATTTCTGGTACGCTTAACCCACTAGGGGGAAGTTTTTTGTCTAGGGAAAAATATTTTTAATAAATGAATTTTTAGCAATATTACGCTATGTGGCCCCTTGTTTAATTACATGCACAACTGTAAATAACCACGCTGAGGGGGATATAACACTGGAGAAGGAGGCTGATGTACTGGAGGTATCCATGCGCGGGTGAATTCTATAGCTGATGCTGGTGGAGAAGGTCCTCGGGGTATAATACTACAGGCGTATTTTAAGTATACTTCTGGTGAGTGTACCCCCAAAAGGGGTTAATCCCTTTAACACGGTGTCACCTAAGGTGGAAGTTTTGGATCACTCACGGAAAATCAACACAGAATCAATTGTCGCATGCTTATTTGAACTGTCACGTTCGCCATATTGCTGATCCATTAGATTGGAGGATCGTTTGTTTGTCACGCGGACTCTTTGTTTATTTTTTGATGAAAACACGCAGTGCAATCCATATATCGATCAAACTCATTTATTTATTTGTTCACGTGCACTTTTGACTTATCAATTCATGCACTTAGCACTTTAAGGCGTAATGTAAAGGTGATTCTTTATGGTGCACTTTTCTTTACCCCTTTTAGGCATTTTTTGATTGTTTATTTTAATTTTATTTATACTTTGTATTTATATATACACCAAACGTTTATATATATATATATATATATATATATATATATATATGCACAATTTTTTCAAATCAAGTTGAAAAATTATCACCTAGCGCTGCTATAAGTATTGGATAGACAAAGCCACAGAGCATTCAGGTGTCTAACCCTTTATATCCCTTCAACCAATGACTACCGTTCCTGCTGATGGGAGATTACCTGCAGGTGTTGATCAGGCATACAGGGGTGACTGATCTCAACCAGCGTCGGTCTGCCCCAGTCAGCTCTTTAGAGCGGGTTGCGGAAGAACTAACACTGGAAGACACTATGAAAATACATCTTCATAAAATTTCCACAACAGAGCACAATGTCACGTTTCTGCTTCCTCCAGCCCCAAATGAAAGCAGCTCATTGTCGGTGGTCCTAATTCCTGATATTCTTAAAATAGTGTGTGTTTTGTGGACAGGTCTGCTCCCTGGAGAGGTTTCGCTCTCTGAAGGACAAGCTGCAACTTCTGGATGAAGCCGTCCGACTTCATGATGGGAATGTCATCACAGCTGTACGTAAATGACAGGTCTTATCTGCTTTGTAGGAGGCATAGCTTGGATTATGAAGTGGGTGTGGCTAAAGTAATACATAGCCAATCAGATATTATTGGAAGTGTTGATGGGGGGGGGGGGGGGGGTTGAGGTTAACGACCCTGTGAACTTCCAGCTTGAATCATTGTATTACCTTGTATACTTTCAGTTTAAATCTTCTAAATACATTTCAGGGTCATCAATGTGTGGAGAGGCTTGTTTTCTTTCTGTGTTATCCTTCACTTTGCCTCCCTGGTTGGTCACTGTCATGTTTCATCTCATATTTGCAGGTTTTAATATTCATGAAAAAGACATTACATTCAGGTAAGTGACCATATGGAGGTGGGTGCCCCCTGACAATTTGTGACATGTCTATCCTGTGGAAAGTTTCTCTTTTAGAATGATGCGGGTTGGGTGTGATTCAGCAGTATGTGGGCTCTGAGTGTCTTTGTGGGGTCTTATTCAGGGATAAGTTGGGTTTTCAGCTCTTGTTGTTTTGTTCTCCCTCCCCCCCCCCCCCAGTTACAGAAATGGTCATCTTTGGCTGCTAAATAACACCCAGCCTGAGCACCTGAGATATACCAGGCCTGAACACCCTATATATTACCAGCCTGAGCACCCCAGATGTACCCAGCCTTAGAATCTGCGGCCCAACCAGCCTTAGAATCTGCGGCCTTCCAAGCCTTAGAATCTGCGGCCCTCCAAGTCTTAGAATCTGCTGCCCACCCAGCCTTAGAATCTGCTGCCCACCCAGCCTTAGAATCTGCTGCCCACCCAGCCTTAGAATCTGCTGCCCACCCAGCCTTAGAATCTGCTGCCCACCCAGCCTTAGAATCTGCTGCCCACCCAGCCTTAGAATCTGCTGCCCACTCAGCCTTAGAATCTGCTGCCCACTCAGCCTTAGAATCTGCGGCCCACTCAGCCTTAGAATCTGCAGCCTTCCAAACCTTAGAATCTGCGGCCCATCCAGCCTTAGAATCTGCGGCCCATCCAGCCTTAGAATCTGCGGCCCATCCAGCCTTAGAATCTGCGGCCTTCCAAGCCTTAGAATCGGCGGCCCTCCAAGCCTTAGAATCTGCGGCCCTCCAAGCCTTAGAATCTGCGGCCCTCCAAGCCTTAGAATCTGCGGCCTTCCAAGCCTTAGAATCTGAGGCCTTCCAAGCCTTAGAATCTGAGGCCTTCCAAGTCTTAGAATCTGAGGCCTTCCAAGTCTTAGAATCTGAGGCCTTCCAAGTCTTAGAATCTGAGGCCTTCCAAGTCTTAGAATCTGAGGCCTTCCAAGTCTTAGAATCTGAGGCCTTCCAAGTCTTAGAATCTGAGGCCTTCCAAGTCTTAGAATCTGAGGCCTTCCAAGTCTTAGAATCTGAGGCCTTCCAAGCCTTAGAATCTGAGGCCTTCCTTCCAAGCCTTAGACTCTCCGGCCTACGCAGCCGAGCACTGTGGAGGACTGTGGGCCAAAGTGCTAACATATATCGCAACAAGTCCTGCATAAAGTGTGTATTGAATGTCCCAGGTCTAACCTATATAGTAACCTTCATGACCCAAAGATGGTGCTTTTCCCGAGTAATTACACAGGTGAACTTCAATACATCATGAAATGATGGAAATTACAGCGCCATGCGTATCGCGTCTCCAGCCGCTTCATCACACTGACACCATTTGCCTGCTGATGTCATTGTCTATTCCATTCGCAGAGATTCTATTCCGGGAGCTGAAGGAGAGACAAGAGGCTCTGAGACATTTTATTCATTTCTTGAAGGAGACCGAAGACCAGCAGTTGCTCATGGAGATCCTCAGGTAGGTTGTGTTGGCAGTCTTTTGCCACCCGGCCTGACGTGACAATTTGTAGCGGGAATGGGCGACAATTACTGACTAATAACAGAAATATAAATTTCACCATGTGTTATCGGTCAATGTATATAACGCTGCAAACCTCTAGTGGGTGTTCATCCTCCGGAGTTCAATTTACATTTATTTCTCACCCTCCTGAAACTCTGACGCTGGACATTATGTTCTTAGCTCCTTCAGCTGCAGAGTTGCGTGCAAAATGTAAAAAAAAGTAAATGTAGGGATGGCTATCCTGGAGCGCCATAGAAGTCCAGATATACTTTAACTCATAGTATGCCTGCACATTTTAACCAGTTAAGGACTGCCATATAGCAGATTTACTGCTCCAGGGCAGCCCCCCTGTGCAAAATCACAATTACACACACACAGGGCCGGTCCGTCCCGGGGTGCAGTGCACCCAGGCGCCACAGAGGTGGGGGCGCTGGAGCGCCAGAGTGCTCCGCTCCCTCCTCCTCTCCTTGTCCGTAGGCGGCGCGGCTCTCTCCGCCCGTCGCGGCCGCGCAGTGACGCCACGGGGGGGGGGGTGGGGCGCTCCGTGGCCGAGCCCGACTTGAACAGAGCGTGTGTGATGCTGGTGCTTGTGGGCAGGAGGCGGAAGTTAAACACAGGAGGAGTCCTGTGTTTAACTTCCGCCTTCTGCCCACAAGCACAAGCCTCACACACGCTCTGTTCTCCACCCGGGCGGCGCGGCTGCACACTGTCCTCTCCAGCTGCCGCCCGGGTGGTTTTAATTAGCCTAGTGGTGGGGGGGTGGTTTGTCTAGGGGGGGTCTATACCAATGTGGGGGGGTAGTTTGTCTAGGGGGGGTCTATACTAATGTGGGGGGGGGTTGTCCTGGGGGGGTCTATACTAATGTGGGGGGGGGGGGGGGGTTGTCCTGGGGGTCTATACTAATGTGGGGGAGGGGTTGTCCTGGGGGGGTCTATACTAATGTGGGGGGGGGGTGGTTTGTCCTGGGGGGGGTCTATACTAATGTGGGGGGGTTTGTCCTGGGGGGTCTATACTAATGTGGGGGGGGGTTTGTCCTGGGGGGTCTATATCAATGTGGGGTGGGGGGGTTTGTCCTGGGGGTCTATACTAAGTTGGGGGGTGGTTTGTCCTGGGGGGTCTATACCAATGTGGGGGGGTGGTTTGTCCTGGGGGGGTCTATACTAATGGTGGGTGGGGGGGGGGGGTGTCCTGGGGGTGTCTATACTAATGGTGGGGGGGGTTTGTCCTGGGGGGTCTATACTAATGTGGGGGGGTTGTCCTGGGGGGTCTATACTAATGTGGGGGGTTGTCCGGGGGGTCTATACTAATGTGGGGGGTTGTCCTGGGGGGTCTATAACTAATGTGGGGGGGGGGGTTGTCCTGGGGGGTCTATACTAATGTGGGGGGGGGGTTGTCCTGGGGGGGGTTATACTAATGTGGGGGGGTTGTGGGGGGGGCCCTGGGGGGTCTATACTAATGTGGGGGGGGGGGGGGGGTTGTCCTGTGGGGGGTCTATACTAATGTTGGGGGTTGGTTTGTCCTGGGGGGTCTATACTAATTGGGGGTTTGTCCTGGGGGGTCTATACTAATTTGTGGGGGGTGGGGGGGGGGGGGGGGGGTTTGTGGGTGGTCGTGGGGGGGGGGTTTCCAAGTGGGGGGGGGGGGGGTGGGTGGTGTCCCGGGGGGGGGGGGTCTATACTAATGTGGGGTGGGGTGGTGTTTTGGGGGGGGTCCTGGGGGTGGGGTCTATACTAATGTGGGTGGGGGGGGGGGGGGTGTGGTTTGTCCTGGGGGGTCTATACCAATGTGTGGGGGTGGTTTGTCCTGGGGGGTCTATACTAATGTGGGGGGGGGGTTTGTCCTGGGGGTCTATACTAATGTGGGGGGGTTGTCCTGGGGGTCTATACTAATGTGGGGGGGTTGTCCTGGGGGTCTATACTAATGTGGGGGGGTTGTCCTGAGGGGTCTATACTAATGTGGGGGGTTTGTCCTGGGGGGTCTATACTAATGTGTGGGGGGTCTGTACTAATGTGGGGGGGGGGGTTGTCCTGGGGGGGGGGGGTCTATACTAATGGAGGGGTGGTTTGTTCTGGGGGGTCTGTACTAATGGAGGGGGGGTAGTCCTGGGGGGGTCTATACTAATGGAGGGGGTGGTTTGTTCTGAGGGGGTCTGTACTAATGGGGGGGGGTGGTTTGTTCTGGGGGGTTTGTACTAATGGAGGGGGGAAAGGTTTGTCCTGAGGGGGTCTATACTGATAAAGGGGGGTGTTTTGTCCTGGGGGTCTATACTAATGGGGGGGTCTGTCCTGAGGGAGGTATTTATACTTAGTGAAGGGTCTGCACTGACGGAGGGGGGGTCTATACTTAATGGAGTGGGGTCTGTACTGAGGGATGACTATAGTTGGTGGAGGGGGTGATACCATGTTTTACTGCACCAGGTGACACCAACCCTAGTGATGCCACTGCAGCTGCGGGCTCTTATTTCCCCTCTCCCTCTCCTCCTCGTGCGATGCTGTACTAGTGAGCGGCGCACTATGTTTCTTCCCCCGCCTTCATAACGGCCAGGGAAGAAAAAACAAAGGAGCAAAGAAAAGGATTGTGGGACATGTGGTCCCAAGGACTGGCAGCCCCACTGTAACACGGAAACTGCAGCCCAAACAGCATGCTCAGCTGAATGGGAGAGAGAAAGCCAGGAGCCCGGGGAAGCTTTCAGGGAAGGGCACCCAGGACTCCAGAGGAGAGGGCAGTGCTGAGAGAACACCATCAGAGAGAAAAAGCCACACAGCCTGGCGCCATCCCTGGTGGAGGAAGGAATGGAGTCATTGCAGGAATACAGATCTGGGCTCTACCCAGCGGAGTCGCCACGGGCAATTTAGAGTGAGCTGACTCCTGATCAGAGGAACCGTTTGTTGCTGTATCGCTGGGTCATGTGAGAGGGCCGATCGGCCATGTAACATGCTTGCCCATCTCCGGTATTGTGTGCAGCCTGACCGTCTCCTGTACTATGATTGCAGTCTCTGACTGTCTCTAGTATCATGTCTACAGTCTCTGACCATCTCCTGTACTATGTCTGGGGGCTCTTTCTAATAGACTCTCTAACAGAAGCCCCCTCTGTGTGCCTCCCCTCCCTCCCTCCCTGCATTGAGGATCCCAGGGTAACGAAGACTTCTTAAACATCTCTGTGTTGAAGTCGTTGTCATAGAAACATGCTGCAGCCCCAGGACTCCCCCCTGGATAATGACTGCCAGGCCCTGGATTCCCCCCCCCCCCCCCTGCCGAGCCTAAACTGGCTGACATGCTGGCTATCCAAGACTTCAAGGCCTCCCTTTCTACCCGAGATAGCATCTATCCGCACGGACTTCTCCCTATTGAAACAAGATGTGCAAAACTTGAGAGATAGAACAGGGGCTACTGAAGAACGTATCGGTTCCCTGGAGGATGTTGTGCACCCCTTATCTGCCAATGTGCAGGATCACACAAATTTAAATGGCGGCTCTCTGCGTTAAAATTGATGACCTGGAGAATCGTTCGCGCAGGAACAATCTTTGATTTGTGGGGTTTCCTGAATGCGAAGAGGGCTCTCACCCAGAATAATTCTTGTACTCCTGGCTATGGGACATTTTTGGTACAGACGCCCCCTCTTTCTCCTATGTTATCGAGCGTGTGCAACGAGCCCCCCCACAATCAATGATTGCACGGATCCTTAACTTCCAGGATAAAGTTGCAATTCTACGCCTTGTCAGAGAGAAAGGGCCTCTAAAGTAGAACAGCAATACCATCTCAGTCTATCCTGACTTCTCAGCTGACGTCCAACGACAATGCATAAACTTTGCGGCGGTGAAAGCCTGCCTGCGCCCCAAGGGTCTCCCATACGCTATGCTTTTCCCTGCTGAGCTGCGTGTTATCCATGATGGTAAAGCTCACTTCTACACAAACCCTAAGGAAACCATGGTGTGGCTAAACGATCGTTATGAAGTTCTACAGAGGCGCAGGAATGATTGATTGAACAAGCACCCCTTATGCTACCTAATTACAACTCTACTCCGCTTTGCATACTTTGCCTTTTTTAAATGTTGTCTATACTCCTCAGGATGACTGTTGCCTTTCCCCCTGATATTTATGGAAAATGGTATCCTAATGTACCCAGCCTTCCCAGACTGGACCTCTTCATAATCCTAGTGGTCATGTCCCCTACATTACGGAAGACATACTATCCTTTATACCCATACCAGTTGCTGGCGTGGCTACGGGACAGTTCCCACCTCGTTTTGAGTGAGGTTGTTTTTTTTTTTTTTTGGTTCAGGGATCCAGGGCTTGCTATGTTTGGGATGGCCGAGCAGGGAGTGTGGTACAAGGTTTTTCATGGACTTCCTTCCTTTTTGTGGATACATGCAAGGCCTTTGACAGCGTGGAATGGCCTTCTCTTTTTCAAGTACTACATCGGTCTGGCTTCGGCCCCCTCATTATAGCTTGGATAAGACTCCTCTACACCTCCCCACTGGCCTATATACGAGTTAATTCCCTTTTTTATGGGCACTTTTTTTCCCCATTACTAGGGGCACTAGGCAGGGGTGTCCTTTGTCACCCCTCCTATTTGCCCTGGCGATAGAGCCTCTTGCTGTGCGCATTTGCTGCTCCCAGCTGATTAAGGGCCTTCCTATTGCCCCCATAGAGGAACGTATTTCGCTATATGCGGATGACACCTTGGTTTACCTGGCTGACACCCAGGACTCACTAAAAATTCTATTAACTGAGATTGATATTTTTGGCGACTACTCTGGGTTCCGGGGGAACTGGGACAAATCTAATCCTTTTTCCATTGGACCCAGGTAGTGTCCTCTTTTAGATACCTGGGGGTCATAGTGCATCTACCCTTGTCCTCCTCCTATATTGAAAATAACGTGTCCCCTATTGACCCAGTTACAACTACAAACTAAGCAGTGGATGGACCTACCTCTAGACCTCATGGGAAGGGCTAATACCCTTAAAATGATCTATTTACCTAAGCTGTTATATGTCCTAGCTAACTCCCCATGTAAAATCCCTAAGTCCATCTTCAAGAGGAAGTAAAGCTTCCTTCAAAAAAAAAAAAAAACGGAACCTGCAAGGCAAAGGCATAATGAGCTAGTATGCATAGCATACTAGCTCATTATGAATAACTTACCTGAGAACGAAGCGACCCTCGTCCACGACCTCCGCCGCCGCCATCAATCCTGGAGTGACATCCGGGTCTCGCTGCTCCGGCGTTGTCATTCGCTGGAGCGGCGATGACGTCACTCCCGCGCATGCGCACGAGAGCGGCATATCGCTGTGATCTCGGCATGCTCAGTGCGCCCGATGCCTGTTTTTTTTTTTTTTTTTCTCTAAATATCTCCTAAACCATGTAGGTTTAGGAGATATTTATTGGACCCACAGGTAAGCCTTAATCTAGGCTTACCTGTAGGTCAAAGTGGTTTGTAAGGGTTAACAACCACTTTCAGGTGGATAGATACAATCTGTACAGCGTTCTTGCATAGTTAGTCAGGTTAAAAAAAGACACAAGTCCATCTAGTCCAACCAAAAAATAAGTAAAAATTATCAAACTATCCCATATACACAATCCTATTCCCGACAGTTGATTTAGAGGAAGGCGAAAAACCCCAGCAAAGCATGATTCAATTTTATACAGCAGGGGAAAAAAATGGAATGGTAGGCCCCCTAGGGTGGCGCTGGAGACGGTAAATTTGCTGACACTTCTGGCAGGCTTGGCGTTCCCTAACTTCTATTTATACTATTTTGGCCTCCCAATTGGTCCACATTCATGACTGGCTGCACCAGATTGCGGCTAACGCCTGTACATCCACTGAAGGAGCTATCGCCCCCCCTCTCTAGAGACCCTCCATAACAACATATATAGAGGTCGAGTCCTGGCTCGCCCCAGGTACACCTATGCTAAGTACCTCGCTCTCCCTGTTTCAAATAATTGTCTCAAAAATCTCTACAGAGTCTTGGTCAGCCTCCCCAAACAACCCTCTGTGATTCAAACCAAACTTGAAAGAACTGTGCTCTATACCTGACCCACAACGTTGGTACTCCAAGGGAGTTAAATACCTGTGTCATCTATATGACACGCAGGGTTTTAAATCCTTTTGTCAGGGCTGGGCTCAGCCCTTCCTTCTCAGAGCTGGCCGCTCAGCTGCCAGCTAATTGCTAGCTCCCATCTCTCCACAGTTACTCAGCTGTTGATGATATCCTGCTCGTCAGTCCTGCCTACTTAAGCCGTTCAGCCCAGTGGATCTTTGCCTTCACCTTGGTCAACATCACAGAAACTATCTCCTGCGATCCTGTTCAAGACTTGCTTTGCTGACATCCCTTCTGGCTCCAGATCATGCTTGCTGTTCCACTACATTGATCCCTGACTTCTGGCTTGGCTGACTATCCGGTCCAGTTACTGAACTTTGGCTATATTTTGACTACATTTGTTATTTTTACTTTTATTATCTAAACGAGTGTGATTTAACTGGTACTTCTGTTTCGGCCTGATTTCATGGTTTCTGACACCTTTTAAACAGATGCATGATTTTGACCTACCACGCTCATATATGTTCTTTTATTACCAACTCCGTCATGCTATTTGTGCTCAGTTTGGCTCTTTAAAAAACCCTGTTAACATACCTCCATTAGAAAAAATACTAAGACCCCCCGACCCTACTAAACTTATCTCTACATACTATGCTGCCCTTACGACTGTAACCCTAGATTCCGAGTGGCCCAGACGAAATGGGCCTCTATGGACATCACATTTACAGATGACTGGTCAGAATTCAGTGACCCATACAAGACCTCAGTGATATCTTCCAGGGATCGTATTATAAACATAAAAATCTTTCACCTATCCCACCTTACCCCTGCTAGGTTACACAAAAATGCCTAGGAGGCAGTTTTTGGGATGGAGAATGTTTGGGAGACCTACTGCCCATGAGATGAAAGACCCCATCTCCACCCACAGCAGACTGTTTTAAAGGATGTGGCCAAGTGGCAGATTTTTTATTTTATTTTTTTACACTGTTTCTGGACCTGTCCAGGACTTCTGGGTGGAGATGGGGTCTGTCCTCTCATCGGCAGTAGGTCTCCCAAACATTCTCCATCCCAAAAACTGCCTCCTAGGCATGGTTTGGTAAGCTCCACATTTCATCCCATGCTAAGAGACTTCTTCGCATCCTACACGAAGAAAGCCATCTTATTGTCATGGAAAGGATCACAGATACCTTTTTTAAAATTTGATAAATTACAATTTTTTTTTTTATTACCTAAACTCACGTTTGAGGTTCGAAAAAGAACCAAAACCTTTCAAAAAATATGGGACAGATGTTTGGCTAGCCCTCTAACCCTTGCTCCAGGGTAGATATACTGTTCCCAATCATGCAGTGCACCTTACCACGTTAACCCCCCTGGTTGCCTCATGACTGGTGAATTGCATGTTGATAATTTCCCGTAATCTTGCAATTAAAGCGGAGGTTCACACAAAAATTGAACCTCTGCTTTTCGGAACCCTCCGGTGTCACATTTGGCACCTTTCAGGGGGGAGGGGGTGCAGATACCTGTCTAAGACAGGTATTTGCACCCACTTCCAGGCATAGACTCCCACAGGAGTCTAGGCCTCTTCCCATCACACCGTGCTGTCTGCTGGGGGACACACTGGTCCTAGAGACAGCGCTGAGCGACTCGCGCATGTGCAGTAGGGAACCGGGAAGTGAAGCCGCAAAGGCTTAATTTCCTGATTCCCATACCAAAGATGGCGGCGGGAGCATCCGAGGACCGAGGAAAGGTTCGGCCTTGGGTGCCGACATCGCTGGACCCTGAGACAGGTAAGTGTCCATATTTTAAAAGTCAGCAGCTGCAGTATTTGTAGCTACTGACTTTTAAAAAATAAAAAATAAAAATTTAACATATAAGTTAAAACCTGTGTATTACTTGCAGACTATGAATAACCAAAGTGTTTCTTTTGTATGTTTTGGTTTATAAAACCTAATAATAAAAAAATAAAAAGAAAAATCTTTAACAAAAAAAAAAAACAAAACAAGGCAGACCTCTGTTTTGACAGGGGAGAAGGGATGGATTTTGTGTCCTTGGAAAGCAGCGAATAAAATCCATCACTTCCCTGAGTAAAAGCAGCACACATAGTACAGTAAAACACTGACTAGGCACACATTTAGCCCTTTGATCGCCCCTGATGTTTAACGTCTTCCCAGACAGTGTCATTAGTACAGTGACAGTGCATATTTTTAGCACTGATCACTGTATTCGTGTCACTGGTTCCCACAAAGTGTCCAGTTAATGTCTGATTGTCCACCACAATATTGCAGTCCTGGTATTAGTCGCTGATCGTTGCCATTACTAGTATAAAAAATTCTAGTATATATCCCATAGTTTGTAGACGCTATAACTTTTGCGCCAACCAATCAATTTTTATGCTTATTGGAATTTTATTTTTTATTTTTTACCAAAAATCTGTAGCAAAATACATATTGGCCTAAATTGATGAAGAAAGATGATTTATTTTTTTTTATTTTTTTTATTGGATATGTTTTATAGCAGCAAGTAAAACCATTTTGTGTTTGTTTTTTTCAAGATTGAAAATCTATAATTTTATTTTTTTTATTTATTTGTTTTTCAGGTATCTGGAGTGGACAGAAGAGCTAGCGGTAAGTATAAATGGTTGGCGGCAGTGTCATTTCTTCATATTCCTTCCTAGTCTCAGCGAACTTTGTCTCTCCACAGCTTTGTAGATATCGTGAACACCTGAACATCGCGGATGCTGAGCAGCGCAGAGACTTCCTGAAGAGTAAATGTCTCAGGTGAGTCTCATTGATCACCCCTGGGGATGCCAGCACTGACCCGAAAAAAGGTTTTGTGATGGAGCCTGTTTTTTTACATTTTTTTTATTTTATTATTTTGCAATAAAAATAATTTCTAGTTTCTATAATTGTGGGCTGGCTTTGTACAAGATTTGCTTGGTTTGGTGTGTTGCTTGGTTAAATTCCATCATCCCTCTCCATTACATGCCTTGTAAAATGCATTTACTTGTGGGTGTCTCAGCCCACCACACTCCACCTGAAATATTAAAGTGAATTTTTTTTTAGGTCTGTGTATACTATATTGTAGTATATCGCAGCTCTAACAAATAGCAAAAACCTCTAACAAAATGTGATAAAAATAGCAATACAGCACATTTCTATTATCCCCCATTACATAATGCAACTAAACACTACTTTACCCAAAAAGTATTTAACGGGTAGACAACCTCGGAACTTCACCTGTGGTCAAACTACAAATTTCTTTCTTCTTTCTTCTTCTTCTATGTGTTTTCATTTCAATTTTTAAACCTGAATGGGTTGCTTTACAAGGTAATTGTTTACACTTTAAGCTATAAAGAGCTTCTCCACAACCTGTGTGACTTCAAATGATGCCAAGTGAGATGCCACACCTTGCGCAAGCAAAAAAAAAAACACCACAACCATATTTTATTACCTAAAGGTCTGCAGTGCTATTCCTTTTTTAAATTAACTTTCCTTTGCCACGATCCAGTTGGTACCCTTATATCCTTCCACTCCCCACCATGCCACAAAGAAATCCACATGAGGTAACACCATCTCATACACTTTTTTTTTTTTTTATGAAAAAGGCAGTAAAAGCTCTTCTTCTTTCTTTCTTCTTCTTCTTCTTCTTCTTCTTCTTCTTCTTCTTCTTCTTCTTCTTCTTCTTCTTCTTCTTCTTCTTCTTCTTCTTCTTCTTCTTCTTCTTCTTCTTCTTCTTCTTCTTCTTCTTCTTCTTCTTCTTCTTCTTCTTCTTCTTCTTCTTCTTCTTCTTCTTCTTCTTCTTCTTCTTCTTCTTCTTCTTCTTCTTCTTCTTCTTTTTTTTTTAAGTGGTTCTAAAGCCTTTTTTTTTTATTTATTTTTTCGTCTGTCAAGGTAAAAAAAAAAACACTTGTTGCAGAGGATCCCCCCAGTTCCCTCCTTATATTTAGACAAGTCCAATCTCAATCCAGCACTGAGCATGAAAGCAGTGGCTCTCCCGGCTCTGTCCCTCCCCATTGGCCCCCACTCCTGTCAATCAATCCTATGACGAGTGAGTGGGGGCAGTGCCGAGCCCTGCTGTCTCAGGAGTGAGCCCGCACGGGTTCCCCCCGTAGAAAGTGGCTTTCTATGGGGACACTCAGCCGGGGGGGGGGGGATAGGAGCACCAGCAGGGGACCTGAGAAGAGGAGGTTCAGGGCCGCTCTGTGCAATACCCCTATAGAGCTGGTAAGTATAACATGTTTATTTTAATTTAAAACTTTTTTTTAAATTAAAATAACAACCACAAACGCATTATCTTGCCGCTTCCCATCTACTGCTGACCCGCTCTCCGATTCCTAGTGCCGGTGATCTGTCTGTATGGGGCGAGTTTAAATCCAGCACACTTTGGCCCCTTTCACACTGGGGCATTTTTCATGCGTTACAGCGCTAAAAATAGCGCCTGAAAAAATCCGGCCCCTTTCACTCCAGTGTGAAAGCCGGAGGGCTTTCACACTGGAGCGGTGCGCTAGCAGGACTGTCAAAGTCCTGCTAGCAGCATATTTGGAGCGGTGAAGGAGCGGTGTATTCACCGCTCCTACCCATTGAAATCAATGGGACAGCGTGCCCATACCGCCGTTAGCGGGGGTTAAAACTGCACCACTAGCGGCCGAAAACAACGGTAAAGCAGCGCTAAATATAGCGCTGCTTTACCGCCGACGCCGCTCCCGCCCCAGTGTGAAAGGGGCCTTTGTCTGTGACTTTTTCATGGTGATTAGATGGAGTGGCAGTTGTGATGTTCATGTGGGATTGTTTAGTAGATGGTGACAGTGATTATTATTACACTTTTATTAGAGCACCATGGAGTCAGTTCACTGATGCGCAGGAGTATGTTGTTTCAGTGATGTACACTTACCTGTGTCTGTTGTTCCTCCTCAGCCTACCCTTCTCTCAGGACGATGCAGCCCATGTACAGGACCATTATACCCTGCTGGAAAGACAGATCATCATCGAGGTCAGGATTGTTTACTGGGCCGGGTGTGGGCACCTGTCATAGGTCCACTCAGACTTGGAACATATTTAGTGCTGTGTGTCTGTATATGTTTTGCCGCGTGTGTCCATCCATTCACCAAATGATATCACCATGTTCAATGTGGAGTGCCAGCGTGTTATAGAAGCAAGCTTCAGCCGGAACCGGACAAGATTCAAACTGTGTGCGGGCAGGCTGAATGAAAATCACAATTTTTTTGCTTAGAAGATAGATCACGATTCTCGCAGCATAACATCATCTTTTACATTAAAACAGCACAATTTTTTTTTTAACTTTACTGTTTTTTTTTTTATTATTCATTGAAGTGTATTTTTTCCCCAAAAATTGCATTTGAAGGACCGCTGGGCAAATGCAGTGTGACATAAAATATTGCAGCAATAGACATTTTATTCCCTAGGGTCTCTGCTAAAATATATATAATGTTTGGGGGTTCCAAGTAATTTTCTAGCAAAAAATATTGATTTTAACTTAAAAAAAAAGTGTCAGGAAAAAGATTTAGACTTTAAGGCCCCTTTCACACCTAATGTCGTGAACACACGGTCGGAATTTCCGATGAAAACAGTCCGATGGGAGCTTTTCAACTGATTTTCCGACCGTGTGTATGCCCATCGGTCTTTTTCTGTCGGAATTTCCGACGGACTTTGGATTGAGAACCTGTTCTCAATTTTTCCGACGGAAAACCTTTCTATCGGATTTTCCGATTGTGTGTATGCAATTCCGACGCATGCTCGGAAGTATTAAACTTCCCTTTTTATAGTGCTGTCGAACGTGTTTTATGCCGCTGTGTTACTGACCGTCGGAATTTGGTGTGACCGTGTGTAGGCAAGACAGTTTAAGCGAAATTCCGTCGGAATTCCGACAGGAAAACCATCAGAGCTTTTTCCAACAAGAACTCCGACCGTGTGTACGCGGCATAAGCGTTTTTCAGGCACTACATCGCTAAAAATAGCGCCTGTAATGCGCCCGAAAAAAGCGGGTCCTTTAACTCCAGTGTGAAAGCCGGAGGGCTTTCACACTGGAGCGGTGCGCTAGCAGGACGGTAAAAAAAGTCCTGCTAGCAGCATATTTGTAGCGGTGAAGGAGCGGTGTATTCACAGCTCCTATACCGCTCCTACCCATTGAAATCAATGGGACAACCCTTTTTCGGCCGCTAGCGGGGGTTAAAACCACCCCGCTAGTGGCCGAATACCGCGGCTAAAACGACGGTAAAGCAGCGCTAAATATAGCGCTGCTTTACCGCCACCGCCCCAGTGTGGAACCGGCCTAAGTGGTTAATCTTCCTGCATTTACACATTGTTTAAAAACTTGGCAGACTGCCCAGATTATTGTATTTATTTATTTTTTCACACAGAAGTTTCTCCCTTTGATCTAAGAAATTAGAGTTAGTTACAATGTTTCATGTTAAACTTGGCAGACTGCCCTGATGCTTTTTTTTGACAGCTGAGTGAGAAGAGAAGTCTCTCCACTTGTTATATAAAAAAAGAATCAGCAAACTGTGCAATATAGATCATCAGAGGGGTTGAATCGAGATCACGTTTTTTTTTAATGATTAATTGTGCAGCTCTACAGCACTGTGTTCCGGGTGTGAGATTAGACCTTCCTATCTCACACCCGGAACAAAATGCCGTCGGGCTGAGCTGCACTCGGCTATTCACAGGCAGCTTTGCATTCTATCAATAAATGCAGAGCTACCTCCGATTGGCCAAGTCGGAGAGGCGGGCTGATGACGTTGCAATCAGCGACTTGACCAATCAGCTTGGCCAAAACGAACTATTTTAAAGTGGAAGTAAACTTGGACATAAGCTTTCAGCCCAGCTTTGTAGTTGAAATGCGTCAGTAGAGGAGGACTCTTATTTGTCCATAATAGGAATAAAGTTGCCAGCGTTTTAACATTCCTGGAGAGCAGCCAGCCTGTTTTCCCTTTTCAGACTCACATTTTGTAGAAGCCGTTAGCAGGGTGTAGGGATACTCTTGAGCCTATCTGTACTGTGCTTGATTTCCTCGGTGGGGGATGTAATTAATG
The DNA here is from genome assembly GCA_028564925.1 of Lithobates sylvaticus. Taxonomy (NCBI): domain Eukaryota; kingdom Metazoa; phylum Chordata; class Amphibia; order Anura; family Ranidae; genus Lithobates; species Lithobates sylvaticus. The sequence continues at coordinate 55,944,647 of CM053038.1, forward strand.
AACATGTGTAAATTTCCTTCTCTTTTATACTAGTTTTATGATGCTCATGGAGCGATGTATTAAGCAGGAAGTTTCTATTGTCTCTCTGTCCCTTCTGTGGATTTCAGGTCAATGATAAGCACTTGGAGGCCTCAGGACAGGACATCTTCCGCAGGCACCCCAGGAAAGCCTCTCTGCTCTTCATGCCGCTGGTCACCACCCTGTTCTACTCCTGTATCTACCACTACACAGAGAGCGAGGTGAGCAGCGGCGGAACGACGTGGTAGGCGGCAGGGAGGGTGTACAGTGTGATGTATGGGGAGGGGGGGGGCTTCAGGGTTCACTAATCGGATATATTTCTCTCCACACAGGGAACCTTCAGCAGTCCTAATAATCTCCGGAAGACCTTTAAGGTGACAGACGAGGCTTTGTGTGTCTGTTTGGACATATAAGTTCTATGCGCTCAGTAATTTGCTTATATGACTCTATTACAGATCCCAGATAAGCTGTACATTCTCACGGCACTGGCCGCACGTGCGAAGCTGCGAGCGTGGAATGATATTGATGCGCTATTCACCACTAAGGTCTGTGCCAGTCCCAGCATGTCTCTTTTTCTGCAGCCTTCATAATACTAAAATGCCACCTGCAGAACTAACTTTTCATACGGGATTGATAGAAGGTTGAAAAAAATAAAAATACATGAAGAATTCAGAAAGAAGTCAGCCCAGGCTAGGAACCAGCAGACATTCAGCTGAGGGACACTGGCTTCCACTGGCATTTTCTTGGTCCTTCGTAGGCTGCAGGAAATCCTCCACAGCAAGAAAGACCAGTTTGAGGTGTTGGCACATGGGCTGGCATGGATAGAATGGCATTAGGTGAAGTCATGCGCCCAGCAACATGGGGAGTGGATTCTTGGTTGGGATAAGATGGAGATATGGACAATACTTCAATGATTTTTTTTTTTTTTCATTTTTTTTTATTAAGCGCCCTATAACAAACATACTGCTACAGGGCGGCCCTCCTGCGCAGAATTGCGTGTGTGTGTGTTTATTTATATATATATAATATATATATATATATATATATATATATATAAAAAATCAGGGGTGCATTAATTTAACGATTAATCGTTAATTTCTTTGATCGATCAAAATAATTTTGAGCTCCACGGTCTCGCCCATAGGAAAGGCCACGGCTTCGGCCTAGCTCCGGAGCGGCGGCCATCTTGGTCTTAGTCCTAGTAGCGGCGGGCTGACGTCAGCTACTCTGCGGACGGGTCTGCCTGCTGTCTATTCCGGACAGAGTGGACAATCGGAGATGTGGATTTTACGGTATGGGGGAGAAGTGGATATTACAGTGGGGACTATATATGGTGGTGATTCGAAAACTGTATGTTCGTTATAATTAATCGAGATTAGTCAATTAAAAAAAAATGTTATTAATCGAACATGAAAATTTTAATCAGTAACAGCCCTAATAAAAAATTGTGTGTGTGTGTGTGTGTGTATGTGTATGTATGTGTATATATATATATATATATATATATATATATATATATATATATATATATATATATATATATATATATATGTGTGTGTGTGTGTGTGTGTGTGTGTGTGTGTGTGTGTGTGTGTGTGTGTGTGTGTGTGTGTGTGTATATATATATATATATATATATATATATATATATATATATATATATATATATATATATATATATATATATGTATGTATGTGTACATGTGATTCTGCACTTCCGCCTAGGGGGGCGGTAGAAGCCGATCTGCGGGTGCCAGGCATTGGATGTCCGTCGGGGCAGAGACACAGGAAAAAAGCTCTGCCTGTGTAAGGGGAACATGATGGATTTTGTGGGAATAAAATCCATCACTTCCCTTAGTAAAAGCAGCGCCCATAGTACACACAAATACTGGCTAGACACACAGTTAACCTTTTGACCGTCCTAGATGTTTAGCCCCTTCCCAGCCATTAGTACAGTGACAGTGCATGTTTTTAGCACTGACTACTGTATTAGTGTCACTGGTCCTCAAAGTGTCAGTGTCTGATTACCCGCTGTATTATCACAGTCCTGCTATAATTTGCTGATCGCCGCCATTTAATAGTATAACATTTTTTTATTAAAAATCCAAGCCCCCCTCCTAGGTGAATGATGTGCACTGTGTGCCCTTTTGCCTCCTGGGATGTGTACGTCGGGTATCCGAGGAGGCATTTTCTCTTTTGTAAAGGAGGAGGGGACAAGCCTAGTGGCACATCATCGGTAGGCCCGCTGGTTGAACCCAGAAAAACTGGCGCCTGCTGATGACATCACAACTAAACATGGTGATGCAAGACAGAGCCATGGCAAAACAGAAGAGGCTCTCAGTGAGACAACGCTGGATCCTCTGGGTGGGTGAGTATGTGAATTGTGCAGAAGACAACCCCAGGTAAGCAGGGGTTAAAGTAAATTGCACTTTAATATGTGCATGCAAAATGAAAGCAAAAAAAAAAAGCCGTGGCAGCAAAATGGTTAAATGCTCGTCCAAAAATCTCAAATTCTGTACTAAGTAGTTAATCACCCTTGTGTGATGGATGCCTCCCATCTCTTTTGTACAGCTAAATGTTTAACTACATGTTAAATTCTAATGGCGTTCCCCCTTCTTTCCTCAGACTTGGCTGGGTTACACCAAGAAGAAAGCGCCGGTTGGTTTCCATCGGGTAGTGGAGATTTTACACAAGAATGGGGCCCCCGTACAGGTGAGCGGCATATAGTGGAAGTCCTCCCGGCAGCTGGAGTGCTTGTGTTCTGTCTCCATTATACAGGTCACATTTCTGTTATTGTCTTATCTTGCTGCGCAGGTCTTGCAGGAATACATCCGGCTCGTGGAGGACGTGGAAACCAGGATATCACTAGGGACAAAGTACAAGTGCCATGACGTTGTGATCGACGTGAGTAAATAGTGCCAGCAGGGGTACCAGGAGGTGTCATTTTATAGATTTAACCAGTAGGGGGCAGACAAGCACACTGACAATTCACCTTCTGAGGGATGGGAATATGTCATGCTCCCATTGCATACTGCTCAAGGTCCAGTTTGCTGGAGGATTGGAAGGGGAAGGGGATGTGTGAACCTGAGCGCTGTGAGCAGGGAGATGCATCCTTAGAAAAACCCTAAACTTTGTTGATCCAGAGGAAAGGAAAATCCCTAAAGCCCCATTCGCATCAGGCGATTTGGGATTGCGGGCGGAATCTCTGCAATTCTGCTCCTGATTCCCAATCGCCAGCTGTGGACGGGGCCTTACAAAGCATGGTCCAATATGGAAACATTCCTTCCTGATCCCCTAAGGCAAACAGGCAATCCTTGTACCAACAACTACATGTGCTGTTATTCTCATTATTACTTATATTTTGGGCATTTAGAAACATGTCCAGTCTTTATTTAAGCGTAGTGCCCCTTTGTCATTCCCCAGGACCTTAACATGAACAATTTTGCATCAGATTTACTATATCCAGTTCACAACCTTAATATATATGAGAGAGATATATTATTATGTGTGTATATTGCGGCTTTAAAGTGGTTTATCGGAGTCACGGCTGAAGCCATCAGCCTTAACCCAGGTATTTTTTTTTTTTTCCTGTCGGCGATTCTCCTTCTCATAAAAGTGATCCGAGTGGCTGAGTAGCCGCTGGATTGCTTGTAGAAGCACCAGGAGGGGTGCCCCCGGCCACTCGCCAGTGATTCTTAGGTTTCCCATTCTTACCAGCGAGCCCGGGAAACAATCTGACGGTTTGCACGGCATGCCATTGAGGTGAACAGAGACCAGATTGTCTCTCATCACCTCTATGATCTAGGAGGGCCGGAGCGACGTTGTGACATTGCCTCTGGTCTAGGGTGGAAGTAAACTTTTTTTTTTTTTTTTTTTTTTTTTTTAAAGCAAAAGATCAATATTATTTATTTATTTTTGATCCTTTGCTTTCAAAGGTAGAGGAGAGATTTGGGGGTCTTTTAGAACCCAAATCTCTTCATAAAGAGGACCTATCGTTCCTTTTTTCTATTACAAGGGATGTTTTACAATCCTTGTAATAGGAATAAAAGTGATCAAAAAGAACAAAAAAATGTACTGGGACAGTGTAAAAATAAATGAGATTTTTTTTTTTTTTTTAAGTGCCCCCCATCCCTCCATGCTGGCACGCAGAAGCGAACACACATGTGAGATATTGCTGCAAACGTTAGAGCGAGAGCAATAATTCTATCACTAGACCTCCCCTGTAACGCTAAACAGGTAATCTGTAAAGGTGTTTAAAGTGTCACCTATGTAATTTTCAAGTCTCGTCGTTTTGTCGCCATTCCACGAGCGTGTGCAATTCTAAAGCATGACATGTTGGGTATCTATTTACTCGGCATAACATCTATTTTTTTTTTTTTTTTTTTTTTTTTTTTTTTTTTTTTTAACATGAAAATCATCTTTTATATTTTAACAAAAATTGGGTTGTGTATTCTTTTATTTTTTTGCATGAAAATTCATTAATTTATCCCAAAAAATTGCCTTTGAAAAACCGCTGTGCTAATACCGTGTGACATAAAAAATTACAACAATCACCTGTTTATTCTCTAGGGACTCTGCTAAAATGTTATAATATATATATATATATATATATATAATATATATATATATAGTGTTTGGGGGTTCTAAGTAATTATCTAGCAATTTTTTTTTTTTTTTTACGTGAATACAAAGTGGATATAGACCATTTATATTTTTATATAAAGTGATCCTACCTCCATTAGTAGCCTCTTCTCATTGTAGAATGAATATAGAACACTTAGTTAGATCTGTCCTCTGTCTCATTACTCCATTGTGGTCTACACACAGTCTTGGGGTACTTTGTTCAGTGTCACCAACGAGCCTGCCTTGCAAGGAGTTCTTGCCCTGGGCCGGAGTGGTGGTAGGTGTGAGGATTTGGTGCTCTGTAATGCAGGATAGGCACCCACTTCTCTGGGAGTGTTGATAATACAAGCAGTGGACAGAGATATGTGGTGACCCTTCGGTTCTTCCTGGCAGACGTACAAAGACTTGAAGGACCGCCAGCAATTGATGGTTTACCGCTGTAAGGTGGATCGTGGATCTCCAGAGGAGGATAAACTCGACATGATTCTCAGCAACACAGTAAGTGGAGCTACACACAGAATTGTGCAAGCTGATACTAGTTTGCTGCAAGCACAAAGGGGGGGCCTAACTATATTTGCAGAGGGGGCCCTACCTTGTCTTCCTGTTGGGGTGTGTCCCCCAAACAACATTTTGCATTATTGGTACTGGGCATTATACAGTACACAACAGGATCGACCAGCTCTAATATCATGGGTTTGGTGGTATGTTATACACTCTATGGCCAGACTTGGTGCCCCCCCCCCCCTCAATAATTAAGTTTAGTTGTTAACAGTGTAGAGCTGTGGTCTCCAAACTGCAGCCCAGGGGCCAGATGTGGCCCTTTTGCCTGCCTCTATCCGGCCCTTGGGGCATTGTTCCTCCCACTGATACAAGACAGTATTCCACCCACTAATACCAATGATTGGGCACTATTCCTTCCACTGGCACAAATGATTGGGCACTATTCCTTCCACTGGCACAAATGATTGGGCACTATTCCTTCCACTGGCACAAATGATTGGGCACTATTCCTTCCACTGGCACAAACGATGGGGCACCATTTCTTCCACTGAACAAATGATTATAGCGCACACATACAAAAAACACATTTAAATCCTGTAAGGCTATTTAAAGCATCTGAACATATTAAAGAGGAGTTTCCCTGTTTAAAAAACGAAAAATTTAAAGTCAGCAGCTACAAATACTGCAGCTGCTGACTTTTAATAATCGGACACTTACCTGTCCCAGGGTCCAGCGATGCGGGGGAACGAAGCCCCCCCCCTCGTTCCCCCCTCCTTTCACGTGTCCCAGATGACTGACAGGAGGGAGGGAGCCCTTCCTGCGCCGAGGGAAAGTGATGTCACCAGCCCAGGCACCGAATGAGGCAGACTATGAGGGACCCCTAGCAACAGGCATTTAGCGGTGAGTTAAAAAAAAAAAAATTTCCAAATGTTTATTTTATTTATTTTTTAGGAATTTTAACGATCTTTTCATTTTTTGTGTGCAACACCACTTTAAGCAAATAAGCAAAAGTATGGAGATTTGGTCACACCATATGGCCATACAGTGCTTAAGCCCAGTACTGCCTCAAAGTACCCCATTTTCAGTGGGTCCTACACTATTCATAGACTGAAAGATCCCACTTCTCAACCATGGGAGAAATACACTCCTCTTTATGGGAAAACTAAAAGGACGACTCCTATAACTCAGGTGGACACTGATTAGAAGTACTGCTGGGAGAGAACGGGGTGCTCCATCCCAAGGGGGTCTGGTCAGGAGTCATCCTTTTTAGTTCTCCCCATAAAGAGGAGTGTATTTCTCCCATGGTTGAGAAGTGGGATCTTTCATTCTATGAATAGTGTAGGACCCACTGAAAATGGGGTACTTTGACGCAGTAGTGGGCTTAAAGAGGAAGTAAACCCTGATGGGTTTACTTCCTCTTTGTTTCCCTGCAAAGGTAAAGCATAATGGACTACTATGCTTCACATAGGAGCCCATTATGTGTCACTTACCTGACACAGGAGCCAGCGAAGTCAATGCTGTCCCCTTGTGTACCATCTTCTTGGTGGGTCTCGCGGCTCCGTCGCTGTAATTCGACGGTGCCGCGATGACGTCACTCCCGCTTGCGCACGGGAGCCGCCACTCGCGGCATATCGCCGTTGAGAGTGGCCTTTTCAGTGCGCCTGCACGCCGCTGTCTACGGCGCATGCGCCTGCACGCCGCTGTCTCTGGCGCATGCGCCGTAGACAGCGGTGCCTGTATTTTGGCAAATATCTCCTAAACCGTGTAGGTTTAGGAGATATTTCTTGGACCTTCAGGTAAGCCTTAATCTAGGCTTACCTGTAGGTCCAAGTGGTTTGTAAGGGTTTACAACCACTTTAAGCCCTGTATGGCTATATGGTGTGACCAAATCCCCATATTTTTGCTTACTATATTCAGATGCTTTAAATAGCCTTGTGGGATTTAAATTTCATTTTTATATGTGTGCGCTATAATTTTATATTCTGTTTGTATGGTCTTATAGCACCACCATCTTTAATGTAATGCATTGTTGGGGTGTGTCCCCCAAGTATTTGTTTTGTCTATTTCTTCCACTGACCCCAAAGATGAGGCACTATTTCTTCCACTTGCACCAACGATGGGGCACTATTCCTCTCACTGATACCAATGTCTGGCCCCCTTTTGAAGTCTGAAGGACAGTAATCTGGCCCTTTTATTTAGAAAGTTTGGAGACCCCTGGTGTACAGTATTGTTAGTACTACAACATACAAAGACATTTTAGGCAATTGTGCTCTTGTGGTAGGTTTAGGGAAGGTTCTTTTCTGTTCCAGCGTAACTATGGCCCTTTACACAAAGCCAGTTTCCATAAAGACATGGATTGGCCAGTTTGGCGTAATAGAACTCTATTGACCTACACAGAGCTCTGACCTCAACCCTACTGAAGATCTTTGCGATGAACTAGAATGGCATTTGTGAGCCACATCCCCATCCAACATCAGTGCCTGACCTCCAAATGGGCACAAATTTCCACACACACCCTCCAAAATGTTGTCTTGAAATGCTAAAGTCACAAAAAGGCCAACTTAATTTTATTGGCCATGGTTTTGGAATTGGATATCCACCAAACTCAAATAGGTGTGATAGTTACGTAGACCTTTGGCCTTTTAGAGTACGTCTTTGGGTTGGTATATACGATATTGTGATATTATCATTCATGTGATTTTTGTTCTCTGTGTGATTGCAGCAAATCCGTTGGAAGAATTGAGCGCAGCCTTCCAGGAGCCCCCCCCCCCTTCCGATGGACCAATAATAAACGTATCTTTACTATTTATATTATGTGTTCTGTCCTCTCTGATCTAGTTGGTTTAGGTCAGATCTTGGCTGGTGTGTGGGATAAGGAAAAAGGGACAATCCCCTACGTTGGGGTTTTTAGGCAGCGTACAATGAGAAAGGGTCAAAGTTTCTGGGTAAAAATCTTTTTTATTAAAAAATTGTAAAAATCATTAAATTGAAAACATGAGCTCCAATGGGAAACAGGAAAATGCTATACATTACATTACATTAGGGTACAGAAAAAACATGGATATACAGTGTGCAGACTAATGTTCACAAAACGGCAGTACATAATCTGTCGTAAGCATGAAAGTATCCCTGACGCGTTTCAACCCAAACAGGGTCTTCCTCAGAGGGAAAAGAGGGTCTGCTAGGCAAAGAGGAGTAAGATGTCAGTGTTAATGGCAATTTACAGTTTACAAAGTAAAAAGGCTCATAGGTTATGTGGAGTTTGTATGCGACAAAACACATTTGGATTTATATTTACCACATTGATGTATATCCTGAGGGTAAGGGGTATAGGTGTTGGTCCCACTGGGGACTTGTTTTGGAGCGGGAAGGATGCCGTCCACCCAACCGGAGCACGCCAGACAGATTCCACCAATGCCAAGGGGCCCCCGGGGCGTCACACGTCTTACGGGAGGTCACACAATTGACGTTCCACTCCCACTGGTCCTGCTGTTCAAGCAGGGATACCAGAGAGAGGGAGGGAACAGAACCCGGGAAGAGCCCAAGAGCACGCAAGTACCACCAATAGCGGAGTCTATAAGGGAATAAAGATTATTAATCTATTGAGAATATAGTATCTTGGCTAGTGGGGCGGTATATGGCAACTATAAGGGAAATGTTTTTGGTGATTGGTTACGCACCTAAATATAGTTATTAAAAACCGGGTGGAGTGACCAGAACATGTATTGAGTGGGGTGTGCCCTGGGAGTGAGGAGGTGGGGTGTGGTTGAGAGGTGCCGGGGGGGGAAAGTGAGGGAGGGGAGGGGGATGGAAAAAGGAAAGGAGAAAGGAAGAACATATTGAGGGACAACAGACATATGTCAAAGACCAAAAGACAACAAAACACACAAGACCACGTGAAACCACATAAAGCTGCGTAGCCGGCCGGGAGGGCCGGGGTTCCCCTTAGGGGGAAAAGAAAAAGAGGGGGGAAGGGGGTGGGGGAAAATCTAAAGTGCAAAATTAGAAAATTGTGGTGGGGCATGGGTGAGTGATGGGTCGAGGAGTGAAGAGGTAAGGGAGGGTGTGATTTGTGGGGGAGGAAACTAAATGGTGTGAGGTTAGGTGAGTGACAGAAGGGCATACAGGGGAGGGACTGGGGAAAAACGGAGGGGGGAGGAAACTAAATGGTGTGAGGTTGGGTGAGTGACAGAAGGGCATACAAGGGAGAAAAAATAAAAAAATAAAAAAAGGAAGAAAAAAGAGAAAAACACGGAGGGGGAAGGGGAAGGAAGGGGAGGGAAGTGGGAAGGGTGGGGTGGCAGGGAAAAGGGGGGGGGAGGGGGGGGGGGAGGGAGAAGGGGGAAAAAAGGGGGGGGGGCCGGGTGAGGGGGGGGGGAGGTGAAGGGGGAAAGGAGGGGGGGGGGGAAAAGGGGGAAAGGGGGGGGGGAAAGAAAAGTGGAAGAGGAAAGGTTGAAGGGGAAAAAGAGGGGGGTGAGGAACAAGGGGGGGAGGAAGGGAAAGTTTGGGATGGGAAGTGTAGGGATGGGGTGTGAGGAAGTGGATAGTGACATCTGTACTTGTGTTGAAATGTGGGGTAATGTTACTAGAGTGAAGTATATGTGCATGGACTGGAATTATAATCCTACCTGGGATAAAAAGGGGTTGTTGAAAGTGGTGCCACAGGTTGCTGGCCCACAATGGCCGATGATACGTTCTCAGAAGAGCCCCCAAATTCAAATCACTAGTGTAGTGATAGCCTATGGGGACTGGTAAGTGAATTAGCTGTAAGCAAAAGAAAATTATAATGATGATCAGTGAGATCAAACAGGAAGTCCATTTGTCAGTTATGCCAAGGGACTGTCCTATGGGAAGCACGGGGGGGTCTGCAAAACTGGGGTGGTAGCATACCCCTCGCATGATATCTAAGCTTACCGTGTGTTGTTCAAAGTGGTGATCTGGTCCTATTGTGGAGGCAGTAATGTGATCTGCTATTGGTTGATCCTTATATGGGTTGGGGGGTAATTGCTGATATCCGGGGGTGTGTCCCCGGAAGTAGTCTTCTGTAGCTGACTCCATTGGTAAGGGGGTGTTCTGCCTGAAATGGGCCCTCCCTCAGGTGGAAATGGCCGCCAAACAGGTCGGCCTCGTGTGGCGTCCCCGGCGTTCCTGGCGGCCATCTTAGGCCCGCATCTGACGTCATCCCTGACGTAAACCACGTGACGTGCGCCCGTCATGCGCACCAGCGGCGTCCCGCGCGTGCGCAGTGGCGGGCGCCGTCCAGGGATGTCCAGGAATGCCGCCGACGAGGGTGTTCCAATGGTCGATCGCACGGGACCAGCCCAGGTGCGTCGATCATGGAGAAAAGGGAGGCGCCTGTTGTTAAGTGTGGCGTCGCTCCTTACCCTCGTCGGGAAGGCGTGATGGCGTCACCCAGGGGCCCAAACGGCACGGCGGAGCCAGGCGGTCCCCAGTGGGGGGCAGCCATCCCCCCCGCCCCAATCTGGTCACCCTGCGGTGGAGAGATGGTATAAAAATGATGAGCTGGGATGACAGCCAAGGAGTGTGAAAAATAAAAATAAAAAAAAAAAAAAAAAAAAAAGAAAAAAAGAAGGAAATAGTGATGGCAGGTAAATCCCAACATCAACCAGACCACAGGGGGATCATTAACAGGTAGCTCTGTTATTGTAATGGAGCCCAGATAACTCGACTTATTCAAGTATGAGAGCATGAAAACAGCAATATTTTCACGGGTTGTATCAATATATTACATACTTGGGTTTGTACAAAAATATACATAGGAAACATTAATTAAATGTACATCATATGTATACATGAAACTCCGGTTGAAAACTGTCACTCTGACTGTGTCTGACTTAGTATAATCTCGCATTCTGTCCCCATCCACATGGGGAACATAGTGCGGGTAGGTGGTTGTAAACATAGTACTGTATTGCATTAAAGTTCAATTCAATATATGAACGAAGTTGTAAAAATATAATATAGTATAATATAAAGAGTACATCCAGGGGAAAAGAAAGAATTCGCTATATCTTAATTAATAACGAAATCTATCTATATAATTAATTATTTATGGGCTGTCATGGGGGCACATAAGGAGAAGAAGAAGAAGGGGAATGGTGACATAGGGGAGGCGAAACAGGAGCTGCAGAAACGGGATTTAGTGGACAAAAGTGGTCCACAAAGGGTAATTTACAAATAAGTGCCCTTATTGGGTTTTTCCGGAAACAAAACCTTTTAGAAAAGGGGCGAAAGAGATGGACTCATTGAGGCCCGGCGCCGATGTGGCACCGAGTCTGTGGATCCACCTTTGTTCGCACTGAAGGAGTTTTTTGTTCCAATCGCCGCCTCGGTCGGGTATGTGGATCCGATCGAGGGCGGCGAATGCAACAGAGGGCATTACATAATTGTGTGTAGTTACCACATGTCGTCCTAAAGGTAGATAGTGGTTGCCAATCTGCATGCAATAAATGTGTTTAGATATACGTTTATGGAGCTCCTGTTTCGTCTTCCCTATATAAAATGCACCACACTCACATAGCATGATATAAACAATCCCTTTCGTTTGACAGTTCACAAAGTGGAATGGACGAAACGTTTCCCCATTGGGAAGAAGAAACGTTTTATCACGTTTAACATATTTGCATACTGAGCAGTGACTGCATGGAAAAATGCCTAAAGTAGAGCAATGTTTAAGCCTTTTGGTCTCATTTTTGTACTCACTCTGTACGAGTCGATCGCGTAGGGAGATGGCCCGTCTAAAAGTTATTGCAGGGCTATCAGAAAGGAATTGGCTGATTTTAGTATCGTCCTTAAGAATGGACCAATGCCGTGCGATAATTTTTCTAATAATGTCGTGCTGTTTGGAAAATCTCATGATAATCCTAGTAGGTTCCACATCAGAGTCATTAGTGGCCCTCTTTGGCGCGAGGAGGCTTGGTCGGGACTGCGCAAGGGTACGGTTGTAGGCCCTGCGCAGGCACGATCTACTATATCCCCGTGCTAGTAATCTGGACTGGAGTTGACCGGCCTCAGTGTTGAAGAGTACATCATTAGAGCAGTTCCTACGTAGGCGTAAGTATTGGCCATAAGGAATCGATCGTTTTAGTATGGGCGGGTGGAAACTCTCCGCGTGGAGAATTGTATTTCCCGCCGTATCTTTCCGATAGAGGGTAGTGTAGGGGGAATTGTCGGAGGAGCGACCAATCAGAACATCAAGAAAAGTGAGTTGGTTCCGGTCATATGTCATAGTGAATTTAAGATTATACTCATTATGGTTAAGATGAGACAAAAATTCTAATAGTAGATCCTCAGATCCATCCCAGACGACAAGGACATCGTCAATGTACCGTAGCCATAAGGAAATATGGCTAGTGTACATGACCAGGTCCCTGTCGCCCAGAAGTAGTTGTTCCCACTCCCCCAGGTACAGATTGGCGTAGGCCGGGGCACAACAAGTGCCCATGGCCACGCCCTGCACCTGGAGGAAGTGGGAACCATTGAATAGGAAAAAATTATGATGTAATATGTATTCCAATCCGTCAATGATGAACTCGTTCAGTGAATCCTCGTATTTCGGATTCAGTGTTAGAGTTCTACGTATAGCAGCAATTCCCTTATTATGGGGAATTGAGCTATAAAGAGCTTCAACATCAATAGCCACCAGAATAGATTTGGTGGATAGGGTTATAGTGCTAATGATCTGTAATAGATGTATGGTGTCCTTCAGAAAAGAGGGCAAAGACGTAACAAAGGGTTGGAGATAGGAATCTATGACTTTACTTAGATTTTCCGAGATATTACCGTAATATCTCGGAAAATCTAAGTAAAGTCATAGATTCCTATCTCCAACCCTTTGTTACGTCTTTGCCCTCTTTTCTGAAGGACACCATACATCTATTACAGATCATTAGCACTATAACCCTATCCACCAAATCTATTCTGGTGGCTATTGATGTTGAAGCTCTTTATAGCTCAATTCCCCATAATAAGGGAATTGCTGCTATACGTAGAACTCTAACACTGAATCCGAAATACGAGGATTCACTGAACGAGTTCATCATTGACGGATTGGAATACATATTACATCATAATTTTTTCCTATTCAATGGTTCCCACTTCCTCCAGGTGCAGGGCGTGGCCATGGGCACTTGTTGTGCCCCGGCCTACGCCAATCTGTACCTGGGGGAGTGGGAACAACTACTTCTGGGCGACAGGGACCTGGTCATGTACACTAGCCATATTTCCTTATGGCTACGGTACATTGACGATGTCCTTGTCGTCTGGGATGGATCTGAGGATCTACTATTAGAATTTTTGTCTCATCTTAACCATAATGAGTATAATCTTAAATTCACTATGACATATGACCGGAACCAACTCACTTTTCTTGATGTTCTGATTGGTCGCTCCTCCGACAATTCCCCCTACACTACCCTCTATCGGAAAGATACGGCGGGAAATACAATTCTCCACGCGGAGAGTTTCCACCCGCCCATACTAAAACGATCGATTCCTTATGGCCAATACTTACGCCTACGTAGGAACTGCTCTAATGATGTACTCTTCAACACTGAGGCCGGTCAACTCCAGTCCAGATTACTAGCACGGGGATATAGTAGATCGTGCCTGCGCAGGGCCTACAACCGTACCCTTGCGCAGTCCCGACCAAGCCTCCTCGCGCCAAAGAGGGCCACTAATGACTCTGATGTGGAACCTACTAGGATTATCATGAGATTTTCCAAACAGCACGACATTATTAGAAAAATTATCGCACGGCATTGGTCCATTCTTAAGGACGATACTAAAATCAGCCAATTCCTTTCTGATAGCCCTGCAATAACTTTTAGACGGGCCATCTCCCTACGCGATCGACTCGTACAGAGTGAGTACAAAAATGAGACCAAAAGGCTTAAACATTGCTCTACTTTAGGCATTTTTCCATGCAGTCACTGCTCAGTATGCAAATATGTTAAACGTGATAAAACGTTTCTTCTTCCCAATGGGGAAACGTTTCGTCCATTCCACTTTGTGAACTGTCAAACGAAAGGGATTGTTTATATCATGCTATGTGAGTGTGGTGCATTTTATATAGGGAAGACGAAACAGGAGCTCCATAAACGTATATCTAAACACATTTATTGCATGCAGATTGGCAACCACTATCTACCTTTAGGACGACATGTGGTAACTACACACAATTATGTAATGCCCTCTGTTGCATTCGCCGCCCTCGATCGGATCCACATACCCGACCGAGGCGGCGATTGGAACAAAAAACTCCTTCAGTGCGAACAAAGGTGGATCCACAGACTCGGTGCCACATCGGCGCCGGGCCTCAATGAGTCCATCTCTTTCGCCCCTTTTCTAAAAGGTTTTGTTTCCGGAAAAACCCAATAAGGGCACTTATTTGTAAATTACCCTTTGTGGACCACTTTTGTCCACTAAATCCCGTTTCTGCAGCTCCTGTTTCGCCTCCCCTATGTCACCATTCCCCTTCTTCTTCTTCTCCTTATGTGCCCCCATGACAGCCCATAAATAATTAATTATATAGATAGATTTCGTTATTAATTAAGATATAGCGAATTCTTTCTTTTCCCCTGGATGTACTCTTTATATTATACTATATTATATTTTTACAACTTCGTTCATATATTGAATTGAACTTTAATGCAATACAGTACTATGTTTACAACCACCTACCCGCACTATGTTCCCCATGTGGATGGGGACAGAATGCGAGATTATACTAAGTCAGACACAGTCAGAGTGACAGTTTTCAACCGGAGTTTCATGTATACATATGATGTACATTTAATTAATGTTTCCTATGTATATTTTTGTACAAACCCAAGTATGTAATATATTGATACAACCCGTGAAAATATTGCTGTTTTCATGCTCTCATACTTGAATAAGTCGAGTTATCTGGGCTCCATTACAATAACAGAGCTACCTGTTAATGATCCCCCTGTGGTCTGGTTGATGTTGGGATTTACCTGCCATCACTATTTCCTTCTTTTTTTCTTTTTTTTTTTTTTTTTTTTTTTATTTTTATTTTTCACACTCCTTGGCTGTCATCCCAGCTCATCATTTTTATACCATCTCTCCACCGCAGGGTGACCAGATTGGGGCGGGGGGGGATGGCTGCCCCCCACTGGGGACCGCCTGGCTCCGCCGTGCCGTTTGGGCCCCTGGGTGACGCCATCACGCCTTCCCGACGAGGGTAAGGAGCGACGCCACACTTAACAACAGGCGCCTCCCTTTTCTCCATGATCGACGCACCTGGGCTGGTCCCGTGCGATCGACCATTGGAACACCCTCGTCGGCGGCATTCCTGGACATCCCTGGACGGCGCCCGCCACTGCGCACGCGCGGGACGCCGCTGGTGCGCATGACGGGCGCACGTCACGTGGTTTACGTCAGGGATGACGTCAGATGCGGGCCTAAGATGGCCGCCAGGAACGCCGGGGACGCCACACGAGGCCGACCTGTTTGGCGGCCATTTCCACCTGAGGGAGGGCCCATTTCAGGCAGAACACCCCCTTACCAATGGAGTCAGCTACAGAAGACTACTTCCGGGGACACACCCCCGGATATCAGCAATTACCCCCCAACCCATATAAGGATCAACCAATAGCAGATCACATTACTGCCTCCACAATAGGACCAGATCACCACTTTGAACAACACACGGTAAGCTTAGATATCATGCGAGGGGTATGCTACCACCCCAGTTTTGCAGACCCCCCCGTGCTTCCCATAGGACAGTCCCTTGGCATAACTGACAAATGGACTTCCTGTTTGATCTCACTGATCATCATTATAATTTTCTTTTGCTTACAGCTAATTCACTTACCAGTCCCCATAGGCTATCACTACACTAGTGATTTGAATTTGGGGGCTCTTCTGAGAACGTATCATCGGCCATTGTGGGCCAGCAACCTGTGGCACCACTTTCAACAACCCCTTTTTATCCCAGGTAGGATTATAATTCCAGTCCATGCACATATACTTCACTCTAGTAACATTACCCCACATTTCAACACAAGTACAGATGTCACTATCCACTTCCTCACACCCCATCCCTACACTTCCCATCCCACACTTTCCCTTCCTCCCCCCCTTGTTCCTCACCCCCCTCTTTTTCCCCTTCAACCTTTCCTCTTCCACTTTTCTTTCCCCCCCCCCTTTCCCCCTTCTTCCCCCCCGCCCCCCTCCCTCCTTTCCCCCTTCACCTCCCCCCCCCCTCACCCGGCCCCCCCCCCCTTTTTTTCCCCCTTCTCCCTCCCCCCCCCCCCCCCCTTTTCCCTGCCACCCCACCCTTCCCACTTCCCTCCCCTTCCTTCCCCTTCCCCCTCCGTGTTTTTCTCTTTTTTCTTCCTTTTTTTATTTTTTATTTTTTCTCCCTTGTATGCCCTTCTGTCACTCACCCAACCTCACACCATTTAGTTTCCTCCCCCCTCCGTTTTTCCCCATTCCCTCCCCTGTATGCCCTTCTGTCACTCACCTAACCTCACACCATTTAGTTTCCTCCCCCACAAATCACACCCTCCCTTACCTCTTCACTCCTCGACCCATCACTCACCCATGCCCCACCACAATTTTCTAATTTTGCACTTTAGATTTTCCCCCACCCCCTTCCCCCCTCTTTTTCTTTTCCCCCTAAGGGGAACCCCGGCCCTCCCGGCCGGCTACGCAGCTTTATGTGGTTTCACGTGGTCTTGTGTGTTTTGTTGTCTTTTGGTCTTTGACATATGTCTGTTGTCCCTCAATATGTTCTTCCTTTCTCCTTTCCTTTTTCCATCCCCCTCCCCCCCCTCACTTTCCCCCCCCGGCACCTCTCAACCACACCCCACCTCCTCACTCCCAGGGCACACCCCACTCAATACATGTTCTGGTCACTCCACCCGGTTTTTAATAACTATATTTAGGTGCGTAACCAATCACCAAAAACATTTCCCTTATAGTTGCCATATACCGCCCCACTAGCCAAGATACTATATTCTCAATAGATTAATAATCTTTATTCCCTTATAGACTCCGCTATTGGTGGTACTTGCGTGCTCTTGGGCTCTTCCCGGGTTCTGTTCCCTCCCTCTCTCTGGTATCCCTGCTTGAACAGCAGGACCAGTGGGAGTGGAACGTCAATTGTGTGACCTCCCGTAAGACGTGTGACGCCCCGGGGGCCCCTTGGCATTGGTGGAATCTGTCTGGCGTGCTCCGGTTGGGTGGACGGCATCCTTCCCGCTCCAAAACAAGTCCCCAGTGGGACCAACACCTATACCCCTTACCCTCAGGATATACATCAATGTGGTAAATATAAATCCAAATGTGTTTTGTCGCATACAAACTCCACATAACCTATGAGCCTTTTTACTTTGTAAACTGTAAATTGCCATTAACACTGACATCTTACTCCTCTTTGCCTAGCAGACCCTCTTTTCCCTCTGAGGAAGACCCTGTTTGGGTTGAAACGCGTCAGGGATACTTTCATGCTTACGACAGATTATGTACTGCCGTTTTGTGAACATTAGTCTGCACACTGTATATCCATGTTTTTTCTGTACCCTAATGTAATGTAATGTATAGCATTTTCCTGTTTCCCATTGGAGCTCATGTTTTCAATTTAATGATTTTTACAATTTTTTTAATAAAAAAGATTTTTACCCAGAAACTTTGACCCTTTCTCATTGTACGCTGCCTAAAAACCCCAACGTAGGGGATTGTCCCTTTTTCCTTATTTCTAACTCAGGGGTGAGCAGCACTCTTTTTTGACCTATAGGTCTGTGTCTTTTCCCTTTGCGTTGGTGTGTGGGATAAAGGCTTTAATCTCAGATATTTTACATGTTAGTGGAGTGGTGGTCCGCTTGTGTCAGGGGGGTGATGACTTCTGCGGCAGGGAAAGCGCTCAGCACTAATATGTACTTGGATCTTTCCAGTTGTTTAGTCTGGTTTTATTATTTCCCCCCCAAAAAATAGCCTAACAAGGAGGAAGGATGGCAGGGTTATTGGTCACATAAGGATGAACATTTCCCATCATCTATGTAAATAGATTGTGTTCCTTATTCCCTTCACTTCCTGTTGTGTTACTAAGACAGGAAGTGAAGAGAAATCTCACCAATGGGACACACAGCACACAGTCTACCCCTTTTCCCTGTACTATCCAAGACTACATAAAAAGGTTGTGACTTTACATTCACGAGGACCTCAACAAAACTTTTACTGGTTTGGATACATGGCATTCAATACAGTAGAACTATAGGCAATTTTTTTTTTATTTTTTTTTTCATTTTAGATAGAGCAAGGGAGGGTTATAACCAGTGGCGACTCTAGGAACAACATATAAGAGGGGGGGGTGGGGGGCACCTAAGATGCCACAGTCATCACTAGGGGGCACTAATCATTTTTACCACTGGAAAAAAAAAAAAAGTATATATAAATAAGATTACAAAATACAAGAGTAATGTGGTATGCAATGATACCTTTTTTATTATACTAACTTGAAAATTAAAAGACAAGCTGTCAAGGGTTTTTCTTTCCTCCTCCAAGTATTGCTTCAGACCTGAGAAAGAGAGAGAGGAAAACACTCAAAAGCTTTTCTTTATAGTTTAAAGCAATTTCAGCAAAGACCAGGGCTGTGTAAATAATCCCCTATGTTAAATATCCAACATAGAGACGCCCCCATATGTCCAGCAAAGAGACAGGCCCCCATATGTCCACCAAAGAGACGGGCCCCCATATGTCCACCAAAGAGACGGGCCCCCATATGTCCACCAAAGGGACGGGCCCCCATATGTCCACCAAAGGGACGGGCCCCCATATGTCCACCAAAGGGACGGGCCCCCATATGTCCACCAAAGGGACGGGCCCCCATATGTCCAGCAAAGGGACGGGCCCCCATATGTCCAGCAAAGGGACGGGCCCCCATATGTCCAGCAAAGGGACGGGCCCCCATATGTCCAGCAAAGGGACGGGCCCCCATATGTCCAGCAAAGGGACGGGCCCCCATATGTCCAGCAAAGGGACGGGCCCCCATATGTCCAGCAAAGGGACGGGCCCCCATATGTCCAGCAAAGGGACGGGCCCCCATATGTCCAGCAAAGGGACGGGCCCCCATATGTCCAGCAAAGGGACGGGCCCCCATATGTCCAGCAAAGGGACGGGCCCCCATATGTCCAGCAAAGGGACGGGCCCCCATATGTCCAGCAAAGAGACGGGCCCCATATATCCAGCAAAGAGACTGTTGCTAGGGGGTCTCTCGTAGTCTGCTTCCTTCAGTGCCTGGGCTCTTGACGTCACTTCCCCCTCGGCGCAGGAAGGGCTCAGCTCTGCCCCCTCCCTCTTGTCAATCATCTGGGACACGTGACAGGTCCCAGATGATTGGGCGACCAATTACGGAGGGCGATGCCGCTCGCGCATGCGAAGTGGGTGCCACAGCCGGGCGCCCACAGTTACAATGCCGGCGCTGCCGAACGGAGGGGGAGACAAGCGGAGCTTCGATCCCCCCTGCACGCTGGACCCTGGACCCTGGAACAGGTAAGTGTCGAGGGAAATTGCCCGCCGTCCCTCTGTAGCGACCCCACTGGTTTTAACCAGTCATTTTTTTTTTTTCGTTATCTGTGTACCATTGCAGAGATTTCCCTTCACTTCCTGTCCCATAGCCAAACAGGAAGTGAGAGGAAATCCCTGCAAATTTATGAGAATTCCTTGGGGACCCCCAAGTCATCAGAATTAGTGTCCCCATGGGAAGATTTCCCCCTCTATTACTTTTTTGAGGACAACCCAAAATTTGTCTTTTTTTTTTTTTTTTTTTTTTTCTTTTGATTTCACTTTCAATGATGATGGTAAACCGGACAAATAGGGTGAATCCCCTGATCAGAGCACAGACAGCAATAAAAAAATGACAGGGGTTCTAATCCCTCCACTCTATCCAAAAACGAAAAAAAAAAAAGTTTTTTGTCTTTAGTTATACTTTAACCACATGCCGACCGGGCCATAGCCGAAAGACGGCTACAGCACGGTCGGCTTATCCTGGTCGGACGTCCTCCCAGAAACTTGCTCCCGCGCGCCCCCTGGGGCGCGCACTCGGGAACATCTGTGACCACTGGGTCCCCGAGGACCCGGCGCATCACGGTAAACGGGCGCTAATATCGGCCGTTTACCACGTGAACGCTCCGTCAAATGACGGAGCTATCACATGTGTCACGTCATGACGCCGGTTCCTCCCTCCCCTCTCTGTACCGATCGGTACAGAGAGGGGAGAAGTGGAAAGGGATGAGATGGGACCAGCGCTGTGGGCTGGATGTGTAGTGCCCACAGCGCTGGTCAGTGACAGCAATACTCTGCCACCACTGTGCAATACACTGCCTACTCTGCCACCACTGTGCAATACACTGCCTACTCTGCCACCACTGTGCAATACACTGCCTACTCTGCCACCACTGTGCAATACACTGCCTACTCTGCCACCACTGTGCAATGCTCTGCCACCACTGTGCAATGCTCTGCCACCACTGTGCAATGCTCTGCCACCACTGTGCAATGCTCTGCCACCACTGTGCAATGCTCTGCCACCACTGTGCAATGCTCTGCCACCACTGTGCAATGCTTTGCAACCACTGTGCAATACTCTATCAATACTGTGTAACACTGCAATACTCTGCCAATACTCTGCAATAAATGTTAATGGAAACAAAGAATTTTTTCTTTTTTTTTTCTTTACCGAATTCTCAGTATTTTTTAATTTATAGCGCAAAAATTAAAAAACCCAGCAGTGATTAAATACCACCAAAAGAAAGCTCTATTTGTGTGGAAAAAAGGACACCAAATTCATCAATCCTCATCACTCTCTTCTCCAGCCCTAAGCCAGGTGACTATCTTTTATTATAAAGCTCTTTGGGAAGATGACCTCAATGCTATATTTCAGGGGTGCCCAACCAATTGAAGAGCGAGGGCCACTTAAGCGACTTGGTAAACGGTCGCGGGCCACAATGAGTGGAGCGGGTGGATGGCATGTCCGTGTCTGCTCTGCCCACTATACTTTTTAGCGGATCATATTGGAGGTAGGACACAAGTCGGTGGTTTATGTCTGCCACTTCTTAAGCCCCATACACACGGTCGGACTTTTTCATGGATTCTGTCCGATCGGACAATGTTGTTGAAAAATCAGACCGTGTGTATGCACCATCGGACAGTGTTAGTCGGTTTGTCCGACGGACAAAGTCTTATCTCCTGCTGGAAAGATTTGCCGTCAACCCGGTCCGATCACACCAAATCCGATCGTGTGTACGGTTGTCCGACCGGACAAAGTGCTACGCATGCTCAGATCACATTACAAGACCAAAGCTATTGGCTACTAGCCTCTACGTAGTCCCGTCGTACGCAACAAACGTCACCACGTTCAGAATGATCGGATTTTCCGACAACTTTGTCCGACCGTGTGTATGCAAAACCAACATCGGACAAAGTACGACGGACATGATCCGACGGACCTTGTCCGCGGATTGTCCGACCGTGTGTATGGGGCTTTAGAGGTGAATGGAGGGTCCAATTGGTCGGACTGTCGGACTGACCGTGTGACAGGGGCCCAAGGCTGCTTTCACACTGATGCGCTGCGGTTTACCTGCACCGCAGGTGCAACGCAGTGTACCTTTTTGGCTTTTCTGCACTTTGCAATAGACTTGTATTATATTCTGCAGGTTTGGTGCACTTTCAGAAAGCTCACCAAACTCGCAGGTACTAACAGAAGTCTATGGCTCTGTGCAGGTAACCCGCAGGTATACTGCTCTGCACCTGCGGATCAGTTTTAAAGCAGTCCAGTAACCACTGCAGAAAAGATGTGCCTATATATACACACACTGATTTTGGTAATAAACTGACCTTTAACCACTTCAGCCCCGGACGATTTTACCCCCTTCCTTACCAGAGCACTTTTTGCGATTCGGCACTGCGTTGCTTTAACTGACAATTGCGCGGTCGTGCGACGTTGCACCCAAACAAAATTGGCGCGCTTTCTTTTGGTGGTATTTGGTCACCTCTGCGGTTTTTATTTTTTGCGCTATAAACAAAAGAAGAGCACACAATATTTTTTACTTTTTGCTATAATAAATATCCCATTTTTTTTTTTTTTAAAACAATTTTTTTACTCAGTTTAGGCCGATACGTATTCTTCTACATTTTTTTGGTAAGAAAAAATTGCAATAAGCGTATATAGATTGGTTTGCGCAAAAGTTTTGACACATTTTTGGGACCATTTACACAGTGATCGTTGCTATAAAATTGCAGTGAATACAGTGTAAATGTGACTGGCAGGGAAGGGGTTAACACTAGGGGGCACTGCAGGGGTTAATATGTTACCTAATGTGAGTGATTCTAACTGTGGGGGGAGGGGACTCACAAGGGGAGGAGATCGATCGGTGTTCCTCGGTACTGGGAACACGCCATCGGTTTCCTCTCCACTGACAGGACGTGGAGCTGTGTGTTTACACACACAGATCCACGGTCCTGCTGTTTTCCCGGGCAATCGCGGGGGCCCGGCGGACATCGCGAGCGCGCCCCCCCTAGACGGCCGGGAATGTGAGGATGTCATATGACGTCCACCCAGGATGGGAGATCCACCTTGTGGACGTCATATGACTATGGGTGGGTAGGGAACATGGGCATCCGCAGGTAGGGGCAAGGGGGGTCAAGTGCCCCCCCCTGGAATCAGGGATCGGATCTTAAATTCAGCACAGTTGTGTCTCTATCGAGGTGCCGCACTCGGGTGCCACCCACCAGTGGGGTGACACAATTAAGGTGCTGTCAAGTGTAGTGTGACTTTGGGCTCTTTTCCCTGCTCAGTCCAGCAGAGAACTTGGCGGTGCTGTGACGGAAGAATGGCGAGCTGAGGGCTATTAGAGGTTTCCCCCCCTCGCCCCACCCATTCTTCTGTCAGGGAGAAGAGACGGCGGCTCTCACCAGGTTCCCCACACAGCTTCCTGCCCTGCTCCGATCCTTCCCTATTGGCCATAACTGAGGGCCAATCAAAGGCGACTAGGAGAGGCAAGCTTCATGGGACAGGTAGTCCCAAAAGATTGGCGGCTCCATTTTCCACAGGGAGGAGGCTACAGCTCGATCAAGAGAGAGATTGAGAGACTGCAGCCTGGAAAGAAGCTGAGGGAGAGAGCGCTACAGGACGAGGAGTGTGCTGGGCGGAAGCCAGAGAGCCTGCCAGGGCCACAAAAGAGAGTCATGCTGGCCAGCACCACCAGGGAGAGAAAGACTGAGCCACTACCAGGGTACAGACATGCTACACTACTGACCAGTGTCGCCCCCGGGGAACCCAGAGTGAACGATCGTCCAGCCAGAGTGATCACTGCTGTAGTTTTGCTGGGTCTGGTAAGAGAGCCTGTTGGCCATTACCCATTACTTATCCTAGAGACTGTAATACGTCTGCAGACTCTGACCATAATAATGTGATAATGACATTGTCGAAAAGGGGCGGTGCATGGGTGACCCTAAAATTATGCCCCCCCCCCCCCCCCCCTGAAAAAAGTTCTGCGGACGCCCATGGTAGGGAAGTGGTTAATAACAGTCTTCTATTCCATCCCAGAGCAGGAGGTCACGGGCCACATCAGAGGGCTCCGCGGGCCACATGTGGCTCCCAGGCCACTGGTTGGGCATCCCTGCTATATTTGATAATGACCAACTTTTATCAAGGTGTCATAGGACAGCCTCAGAAGCGTCACTAAATGTTTACAGCGGCCTCAACAAATGTTGGTGGAACAGGTTCCTTTCTACACATTTAGAGATAGACAGACATCCTCCAGAGCATCCTTCCCCGTGTTTCCTACCCCTCCCTCTTCTTTCCTCTTTCTCCCCCCTCATCCTTCCTTTCTTCCCAAGCCCACACCCAAATCCTGTGCCATATCCTTCGTTTCTCAATTTTCCTTACTCTGCAAAGGTTTTAATTCATCCAAGTCATAGTATAGCTGGGAGTAGTTGGTCACATTCATGGACCAACTACTGGATAATGTTCCATAATGTTATAAATGTTTCAGAGCTTTATTCAAAGCCACTTCTTCAGTAATTAGCCAGGAATTTGCCCCAAAATTTATACCCACAACAGTAGCACCTTAACCACATCAATACCGGACACTTTTACCCCCCTTCCTGCCCAGGCCCATTTTCAGCTTTCAGCCCTGTTGCAGTTTGAATGACAATCACGCGGTCATGCAACACTGTACCCAAACTAAATTTGTATAATTTTTGCTCACACAAATAGAGATTTCTTTTACTGGTATTTAATCACCACTGTTTTTTTATTTTATTTATTTATTTTGCTAAATAAGCAAAAAAGACTTAGAAATTGTTATAAAAAAACATGTTTTTCTTTGTTTCTGTTTTTGCAAATAGATAATAGACATGTGCACAACAAAAAAATTTGTTTTATTTTCGTTTAGTTTTTTTCGTTTCCGTTGATTCGTAACGATTTGTAAGTCGTCGGTGTTCGTATTCGTAACGATTCGTAAATTCGTAAGTCGTCGGTGTTCGTATTCGTAACGATTCGTATTTTCGTAAGAGTTATTTTTTCGTTGATTCGTTTTTCCGTTAGTTTAATTTTCGTTTATTCGAAATTCGGACGCATTTGTATTTATTCGTACTTTCGTAACATTCGTAGATTCGTAATCGGAGCATAATTCATAATTTTATGTAATGTGTACGCTATTATTACATTTTAAGAGACACGGAAAATTACGAATCGAAAAAAAATAAAGTTACGAATGTACGAATTTTTTTGTTCAATCCATTCGAAGCACGTTAAGAAGCACCATTGTAAGAGACACGGAAAATTACGAATCGATAAAAAAAAAAAAAGTTACAAATTTTTTTGTTCAATCCATTCGAAGCACGTTAAGCAGCGCCATTGTAAGAGACGCGGAAAATTACGAATTGAAAAAAAAAAAAAAGTTACGAATGTACGAATTTTTTCGTTCAATCCATTCGAGGCACGTTAAGCAGCGCCATTGTAAGAGACACTGAAAATTACCAATTCAAAAAAAAAAAAAAAGTTACAAATGTACGAATTTTTTCGTTCATTTTGATTTTTGTTGTTCCTGTTTTTCGGATTTTCTTTTTTCGTAGTTTCGTTGTTTCTAATTCGTTTTTTTTCGGATTTTCGTTGTTTTCGGATTCGTTCGATTCGAACGATTCGTTAAAATTTTTAGCGAATCGTTCATTCGTACGATAATGAATGAACGAAAATAACGAAACAAAACGAAAAAAAAAGAAACTAATTGCACATGTCTAATAAATAATTGTTCTTCATGAATTTAGGCCAAAATGTATTCTGCTACATTTCTTTGGTGAAAAATACCCAAATCATTGTATATCCACAAACTATGGTATATACCAGTGTTTCTCAACTCCAGTCCTCAAGGCGCCCTCAACAGGTCATGTTTTCAGTCTTTCCATTATTTTGCACAGGTGATTTGATCAGTTTCCCTGCCTTAGTAATTACCACAGCCGTTTCATCTGAGGGAAATCCTGAAAACATGACCTGTTGGGGCGCCTTGAGGACTGGAGTTGAGAAACACTGGTGTATACAATGCCTTGAAATTTTCCACGATTTGTCATTTTACAACCAAAAATGTATTTTATGTGATAGACCAACACAAAGCGGCACATAATTGTGAAGTCGAAGGAAAATAATAAATGGTTTTCAAAATATTTTACAAATGAATATGAGAAAAGTGTGTACTTGCAGAACCCCCTTTCACTGCAATTACAGCTGCAAGTCTTTTTGGGGATGTCTCTACCAGCTTTGCGCATCTAGAGAGGGACATTTTTGCCCATTATTATTGCAAAATATCTCAAGCTCTGTCAGATTGGATGGAGAGCGTCTGTGAACAGCAATTTTCAAGTCTTGCCACAGATTCTCAATTGGATTTAGGTCTGGACTGTGACTGGATCATTCTAACACATGAATATGGTTTGATCTAAACCATTCCATTGTAGCTCTGGCTGTATGTTTAGGGTCGTTGTCCTGCTGGAAGGTGAACCTCCGCCCCAGTCTCAAGTCTTTTGCAGACTCAAACAGGTTTTCTTCTAAGATTGCCCTGTATTTGGCTCCATCCATCTTCCCATCAACTCTGATCAGCTTCCCTGTCCCTGCTGAAGAAAAGCATCCCCACAACACGATGCTGCCATCACCATGTTTCACAGTGGGGATGGTGTGTTCAGGGTGATGTGCAGTGTTAGTTTCCCGCCACACATAGCGTTTTGCTTTTAGGCCATAAAGTTAAATTTTGGTCTCATCTGACCAGAGCACCTTCTTCCACATGTTTGCTGTGTCCCCCACATGGCTTCTCACAAACTGCAAACAGGACTTCTTATGACTTTCTTTCAACAATGTCTTTCTTCTTGTCGCTCTTCCATAAAGGTCAGATTTGTGGAGAACACAACTAATAGTTGTCCTGTGGACAGATTCTCCCCCCTGAGCTGTGGATCTCTGCAGCTCCTCCAGAGTTCCCATGGACCTCTTGGCTCTTCTCTGATGAATGCTCTCCTTGCCCGGCCGGTCAGTTTAGGTGGACGGCCATGTCTTGGTAGGTTTGCAGTTGTGCCATACTCTTTACATTTTCGGATGATGGATTGAACAGAGCTCTATGAGATGTTCAAAGCTTGGGATATGCATTAAACTTCTCCACAACTTTATGCCTGACCTGTCTGGTGTGTTCCTTGGCCTTCATGATGTTGTTTGTTCACTAAGGTTCTCTAACAAACTTCTGAGGGCTTCACAGAAGAGCTGCATTTATACTGAGATTAAATTACACACAGGTGGCCTCTATTTACTAATTAGGTGACCTCTGAAGGCAATTGGTTCCACTAGATTTTAGTTAGGGGTATCAGAGTAAAGGGGGCTGAATAGAAATGTACCCCCCACACTTTTCACATATTTATTTGTAAAAAAAAATTCAAAAAAACATTTATAATTTCCCTTCCACTTCACAATTATGTGCCACTTTGTATTGGTCTATCACATAAAATACAATTGCATTTTTGGTTGTAACATGACAAAATGTGGGAAATCAATGGGTATGAATACATTTTCAAGGCACTGTAGAAATGAAAAAAAAACTTTTTTTTTTTTTAATACTGTCACCAGTGCAATACAGTGTCATCATATAATGGGTGTGTCTGTGATCAGGGACACTGACTGGTGAAAGTATGGGGGGGGGGGGGGGGGGGAATGTAATATTTAAAAAAAAAAAATTATTGTTTTTTTTTCCTTTTTTTTTTAACCACTTCAATACCAGACACTTAGACACCTTCCCGCCCCGGCCAATTTTCAGCTTTCAGCGCTGTCGCAATTCGAATGATAATTGCGCGGTCATGCTACACTGCACCCAAAAAAATTTTTTTATCATTTTGTTCCTACAAATATAGCTTTCTTTTGGTGGTATTTGATCTCCTCTGCGATTTTTATTTTTTATTTTTTGCGCAACAAACAAAAAAAGACTGAAAATTTTGCAAAAAAACTAGTTTTTCTTTGTCACTGTTCATTTTTTTTTTGTACATAAGTGCGTTTTCTTCTTCAATGACGGACACTGATATGGCTGCACTGATGAGGTGGCACTGATGATGGGCGCTGATAGGTGGCACTGGTATGCGGCACTGATGGGCACTCATAGGCGGCACTGATGGGCACTCATAGGCGGCACTGATGGGCACTCATAGGCAGCACTGATGGGTACTTATGGATGGCAATGATGCATATTTATAGGTGGCACTGATGGGTACTTATGGGTGGCACTGATGCATATTTATAGGTGGCACTGATAGGTGGCATGGATGGGCACTGATAGGTGGGCACAGATGGACACTGATAGGTGGCATTGCTGGGCATCCCTGTTATATAATAAATATATGAGGTGCCAGTCAGTGCCCATTAGTGGGCACTGATTGGCATATTTTGGGCATTTTTTAAAACGTGGATGGCCATGGGGGATGTACCTGGCCATCCACATGCTGGGGGCTTCCCTGGTGGTCTAGTGTGGGCATCTGATCAGCGCACACCCCCCCTGTCAGGAGAGCCGCCGATCGGCTCTCCTCTACTCGCGTCTATCAGACGCGAGTGAGGAAAAGCCGATCAACGGCTCTTCCTGTGTACATCGCGATCAGCCGTGATTGGACAAGGCTGATCACGTGGTAAAGAGCCTCCGCCGGAGGCTCTTTACCGAGATCGGTGTAGCATTGTGTCAGACTGACAGACCGCTCCACCGATCGCCGTGATGCAGCCCCCCACGGGCGCGCGGCGGCTGTTATCCTGAAGGACGTCATATGACGCCCAGTCAGGATAACGAAACCACTTCCCGGACGTCAATATGCTATTGACCGGGCGGGAAGTGGTTAAACACACTGTGACCAGAGCTATATAATCTTACCCTAGTAACATTGTACTACTCTGAGGAAGTAATCAGGATTTTTTTACACATTACAATTGCTTATAGCAGTGCATTACTTTTGCTATAAGCAAGCATTTTACTGAATTCAACTGATTCATTCAGGTTGTTTTCTTGTGAGTAGCTGTAATTGGTAAAATCTAATCGCGTGGTACAAATGGGCTGTGATTGGCCCTGTCTGTACCATGTGATCACATTGACCAATCACAACTAGCAACACAATTGTACACAATGCAAGGAAGGAATCCATTATTTACAACTGTCATGTGACCTGTTGTGATTGGTCACACGGTACCAGCAGCGAGTCGGTACACTGATCGCACCGCTGCGTCATAAGACGTCCACTCAGAATGGTAAAGCCTATAGCAGAATAATGGCCAGGTGGGAAGGTGTTAATCCAACCACCATGGAAGGCGGATGTTGACTTTACAAGCAGAGGATGGGAGATGTGAAAGTTATAAATTAACCTACTTTAGTTACATAATCGCATCCTTGGTGTCAGGAAGTCTGCGTGGGCGATAATTCTTTGGATTACATGGCTCAAAGAGTGAACTGTTGTCAAAATTCTGGGTGGAGATGTTAACCACTTACCCACTGGGCACTTAAACCCCCTTCCTAACCAGACCAATTTTCAGCTTTCGGTGCTCTCACACTTTGAATGACAATTACTCCGTCATGCAACACTGTACCCAAATTAATTTTGGGTCCTTTTTTTCCACACAAATAGAGCTTTCTTTTGGTGGTATTTAATCACCACTGTTTTTTTTTTTTTATTTTTTGCGCTATAAATCAAAAAAATACTGAAAATTCGGTAAAAAATTTCTAGTATTGGCGAGTATTGCAGTGTTGCACAGTGGTGGCAGAGCGTTGCACAGTGGTGGCAGAGCGTTGCACAGTGGTGGCAGAGCGTTGCACAGTGGTGGCAGAGCGTTGCACAGTGATGGCAGAGCATTGCACAGTGGTTGCAGTGTATTGCACATTGCAGGCACTGACCAGCGCTGTGGGCACTACACATCCAGCCCACAGCGCTGGTCCCGTCACTCTCCCCCTTTCCGCTTCTCCCCTCTCACTGTACCGATCGGTACAGAGGGGGGAGGGAGGAACCGGCGTCATGACGTGACGCCGGTTTGTGTACATGTGATCGCTCCGTCATTTGATGGAGCGATCACGTGGTAAACGGCCGCTATCAGCGGCTGTTTACCGTGATCCGCCGGGTCCTCGGGACCCGGCGGTCACGGATGTTCCCGAGGTGCGCGCCCCAGGGGGCGCACGGGAGCAAGTTTCTGGGAGGACATCCACTTAGAACAAGCCGACGGCATGTGGTTAAAGGGGCTTTAAATGTAGAAGGCAGATGGTGTTGAAGGTCCCACCCTGTTCAATGATAGTTAATCCAGGTTGACATCGATGTCCAATTTCATGCCTCTTGTAAACGAGTTGACCTCACTGTCTCGAGAGAATGACCCTTTTCTTTACAGAATCTGACTACCCCCAGCAATGTTGCACTCTACATCCCTATACATCTTCCGTCACTGGATGGAAAACCCGCAACAACTTCCTGTTCCTCAACCTTTACACACATGGATCTTATCACATCTCCTCTTTAAACTCCGGTGACCCTCCTCTTGCTGCCCCATTTATTGTGAGGGTGACAAGGATATCCCAAAAGCTCCCACTTTATTTCTCTTTGTTTAAACAAGGTATTGGAGAACGAAGTACCACCACTGATCCCTCAGACCATTAGGCTGTTCTGTTGACCACACCCATTGGAGGACCATCTCCATGGGAACCGTGCCTTGTTTTAGGCTCTACATCAGCCTTTCTCAACCGTTTAACCCTGGAGGAACCCCAAAAATAATTTTCAGGTCTCGAGGAACCCTTACTAAAACCAATTTATCAGGGGTCAATGCTCCTTATACTGGTGGCCAATAGGAAGAATGTCCCCCTTTAAGGCCCCTTTCACACTTGTGCGACTTCAAAGTCGCACGATTCTACCGCAATTATGCCACGATTTCAAGCAATGCCTGTGTAAGTGGCATCAAAATCGGACCAAAGTAGTGCAGGGACTACTTTGAAGTCGTAACGACTTGAAGTTGTACTAATATGAATGGCTGTCATTGGAAATCATGGGGAACGACTTGTCATGCTACATTGCAGTCCCAAATCGTGGGACGAGTCGTATAAGTGTGAAAGGGGCCTAAGTGGTGCTCAGAATGCCACCCTTAACCACTTCAATACCGCCCGTTGTCATACGACGCCCACAAGGTTGATCTCCCATCCTGGGTGTGCGTCATATAACGTCCTCCCATTCCCGGCCGTCTAGGGGGTGCGCGCCCGCGTTGTCGCTTGGGACCCGGTGCACGTGCCTGGTGGCCGCGATTGCCCGGGAACACAGCAGGACCGTGGAGCTGTGTGTGTAAACATGTCCTGTCAGTGGAGAGGAGACCGATGGCGTGTTCCCAGTACAGAGGAACACCGATCGGTCTCCTCCCCTTGTGAGTCCCCTCCCCCCACAGTTAGAATCACTCCCAGGGAACATACATCAACCCCTGCAGTGCCCCCTAGTGTTAACCCCTTCCCTGCCAGTCACATTTACACAGTAATCAGTGCAATTTTATAGCAACGATCGCTGTGTAAATGTGAGTGGTCCCAAAAATGTGCCCGAAGTGTCCGCCGCAATGTCACAGTCACGAAATAAATCGCAGATCGCCGCCATTACTAGTAAAATAAAAAAAAATGCAATAAAACTATCCCCTACATTGTAGACGCTATAACTTTTGTGCAAACCAATCAATATACGCTTATTGCGATTTTTTTTTTTTTTTTTTACGTATCGGCCTAAACTGAGTAAAAAAAAATATTATATTTGGAAGGTTTACTGTTTTTAGTACCCATTAAGCACAAGGGGGGGGGGGGGGGGGTTAGTTTGCATGATGTATGGAGGCTCGAGTGATACTAACCTAACAGATAAACAGTGTTTATGGTATTATTCATATATGCTTGACAGCAATTTTCCCCTCATCTAGCTTTATCTGTTCATACTCTACATACCTACTATATAGTATACTGTATATAGAAAAGTGACGGCAGAAAAAAGACCAAGTGGTCCATCCAGCCTGTCTTTTCCATGTAAAAAAAATTGTAAAAATTAACTATTGGCTTTGGATGTACTTTATCAGGGTAACAAAAGTAGCTATTTGATGTTTGCCTAGGTCAGGGGTGCCCAACCGGTGGCCCGCGGCGCCATCCGAGGTGGCCCGCCACGTCTTGCTCTGAGATGGCGGGTCGGCAAGCCCTGATTGCTGGTTCCCGACCCGCCATCTCCGAGCATCAGCGCGAACAACGGAGCCACCGCTAAAGGAAGCAGAGCCGATGCTTCCTGTATAGCGCCGGCTCCTTCACAGGCGGAGTGATATCAAATGTACTCCGCCTGTGACAGGAAGCATCGGCTCTGCTCTCTACTGCAGCCGCATGCTTCCTGAGATCTCAGACAGCAGCCAGCAGTGCCAGTACCAGTCACCAGTACCCGCCAGTAGTACCAGCCAGCAGTATCAGTACCCACCAGCAGTACCAGCCAGCAGTACCCACCAGCAGTACCAGTACCCGCCAGCAGTACCAGTACCCACCAGCAGTACCAGTACCAGCCAGCAGCACCAGTACCCGCCAGCAATACCAACCAGCAGTACCAGCAGGCAGTACCCAACAGCAGTACCAGCCAGCAGTACCAGCAGGCAGTACCCAACAGCAGTACCAGCCAGCAGTACCAGCCCTGGAGGACAGCCAGTAGCAGCCACCAGTTATAACCACCTGGGGAACAGCAGCAACCAGCTGCAGGAATCCTAAGGAAGAAGTGAAGATTGCGGTCAGTTGAGATGCAGGTAATCCACTGTGTATCAGTGTGAAAGCAGCCTTAGTCCCCTTTCACACGATCGGTCCAATCGGTTCTGCCTGTCTGTTTTTCAGGCGGACCCAATCGGACCCTCCATTCACCTCTATAGAGCGGCAGATGTAAACAGACTCATGTCTGCTTACACCCGCCTATCTGCAATCCGATCTGCTTAAAAATACAGAAGGGGATCCGTCCCCTTCTGTCTGGGCAGATCGGAGGGCCCTTAGGGTACAGCGGGCTGCATCTGTGTCTGCTTTACATATGCGGAGTGGACACAGACCTGCCATCCGCCCGCTACGCTCATTGTGGCCCGCGACCGGTTACCAAGTCGCTAAAGTGGCCCTCGCTCCTCAAAAGGTTGGGCACCCCTGGCCTAGGTCAAACAGTAAAGAAAGGGTGGGGGGGGGGTGTTAGAGTTCAGGGAAGGCTGGTGAGATTGCTGTAGAATTTGCACCTGCTGCACCCACCTGAAAATATCGGGGGGATCCAGTGGCTTCAGGGGGATCTTGACTGGTCAAGTGATTGGTGGGGGGACAAGGGAGTGCAATGGCTGGTCAGGTGATGGAGATGGTTAGGAGGAATCTGGCTGGTCAGGTGAAGGAGATGGGTGGGAGGAGCCTGGCTGGTCAGGTAACGAATATGGAGAAGAGGAGTCTGGCTGGTCAGGTGATGGAGATGGGTGGGAGGAGTCTGGCTGGTCAGGTGATGAAGATGGGTGGGAAGTACCTGGCTGATCAGATGATGGAGATGGGTGGGAGGATTCTGGTTGTTCAGGTGATGGGTGGGAGGAGTCTAGCTGGTCAGGTAACTGAGATGGAGAAGAAGAGTCTGGCTGGTCAGGTGCTTCAGATGGGTGGGGGGAGCCTGGCTGGTACAGTGATGAAGGTAAGTGGGAGGAGTCTGGCTGGTCAGATGATGGAGATGGGTGGGAGGAGCCTGGCAGGTCAGATGATGGAGATAGGTGGGAGGAGCCTGTCTGGTCAGGTGATGGGTGGGAGGAGCCTGGCTGGTCAAATAATGGAGATGGGTGGGAGGAGCCTGGTTGGTACAGTGATGAAGGTAAGTGGGAGGAGTCTGGCTGGTCAGATGATGGAGATGGGTGGGAGGAGCCTGGTTGGTCAGATGATGGAGATAGGTGGGAGGAGCCTGTCTGGTCAGGTGATGGGTGGGAGGAGCCTGACTGGTCAGGTGATGGGTGGGAGGAGCCTGGCTGGGCAAATGCTGGAGATGGGTGGGAGGAGCCTGGTTGGTCAGGTGATGGGTGGGAGGAGCCTGGCTGGTCAAATAATGGAGATGGGTGGGAGGAGCCTGGTTGGTACAGTGATGAACATAAGTGGGAGGAGTCTGGCTGGTCAGATGATGGAGATGGGTGGGAGGAGTCTGGCTGGTCAGATGATGGAGATGGGTGGGAGGAGCCTGGCAGGTCAGATGATGGAGATAGGTGGGAGGAGCCTGTCTGGTCAGGTGATGGGTGGGAGGAGCCTGGCTGGTCAAATAATGGAGATGGGTGGGAGGAGTCTGGCTGGTCAGATGATGGAGATGGGTGGGAGGAGCCTGGTTGGTCAGATGATGGAGATAGGTGGGAGGAGCCTGTCTGGTCAGGTGATGGGTGGGAGGAGCCTGACTGGTCAGGTGATGGGTGGGAGGAGCCTGGCTGGGCAAATGCTGGAGATGGGTGGGAGGAGCCTGGTTGGTCAGGTGATGGGTGGGAGGAGCCTGGCTGGTCAGGTGATGGGTGGGAGGAGCCTGGCTGGTCAGGTGATGGGTGGGAGGAGCCTGGCTGGTCAGGTGATGGGTGGGAGGAGCCTGGCTGGTCAAATGCTGGAGATGGGTGGGAGGAGCCTGGTTGGTCAGGTGATGGGTGGGAGGAGCCTGGCTGGTCAGGTGATGGGTGGGAGGAGCCTGGCTGGTCAAATACTGGAGATGGGTGGGAGGAGCCTGGTTGGTCAGGTGATGGGTGGGAGGAGCCTGTCTGGTCAGGTGATGGGTGGGAGGAGCCTGGCTGGGCAAATGCTGGAGATGGGTGGGAGGAGCCTGGTTGGTCAGGTGATGGGTGGGAGGAGCCTGGCTGGTCAGGTGATGGGGGGGAGGAGCCTGACTGGTCAAATGCTGGAGATGGGTGGGAGGAGCCTGGTTGGTCAGGTGATGGGTGGGAGGAGCCTGGCTGGTCAGGTGATGGGTGGGAGGAGCCTGGCTGGGCAAATTCTGGAGATGGGTGGGAGGAGCCTGGTTGGTCAGGTGAT
Source organism: Lithobates sylvaticus (assembly GCA_028564925.1). NCBI lineage: Eukaryota > Metazoa > Chordata > Amphibia > Anura > Ranidae > Lithobates > Lithobates sylvaticus. The sequence continues at coordinate 55,979,362 of CM053038.1, forward strand.
GGGTGGGAGGAGCCTGGCTGGTCAGGTGATGGGTGGGAGGAGCCTGGCTGGTCAAATGCTGGAGATGGGTGGGAGGAGCCTGGTTGGTCAGGTGATGGGTGGGAGGAGCCTGGCTGGTCAGGTGATGGGTGGGAGGAGCCTGGCTGGTCAAATGCTGGAGATGGGTGGGAGGAGCCTGGTTGGTCAGGTGATGGGTGGTAAGAGCCTGGCTGGTCAGGTGATGGGTGGGAGGAGCCTGGCTGGTCAGGTGATGGGTGGGAGGAGCCTGGCTGGTCAGGTGATGGGTGGGAGGAGCCTGGCTGGTCAAATGCTGGTGATGGGTGGGAGGAGCCTGGCTGGTCAAATGCTGGAGATGGGTGGGAGGAGCCTGGTTGGTCAGGTGATGGGTGGGAGGAGCCTGGCTGGTCAGGTGATGGGCGGGAGGAGCCTGGCTGGTCAGGTGATGGGTGGGAGGAGCCTGGCTGGTCAAATGCTAGAGATGGGTGGGAGGAGCCTGGCTGGTCAGGTGATGGGTGGGAGGAGCATGGCTGGTCAAATGCTAGAGATGGGTGGGAGGAGCCTGGTTGGTCAGGTGATGGGTGGGAGGAGCCTGGTTGGTCAGGTGATGGGTGGGAGGAGCCTAGCTGGTCAGGTGATGGAGATGGGTGTCAGGCCATGATATAATTACTATAATGACAGTTGCGATGGACAATCTTTTTGCTCAGGCGGTAGAATGAAGAGAACTCTGAGTCTCCTCCATAGAGCAGCTGCCGTGTGACCGCACATTGACCGTCATCCTTGCCACACGTGATTTACCCATGGGGAAGGGGGCGGGGAGAATCGGCTGTACAGCGGGGCGGGGCTCGTGGCCAGTGCTCGGTGTGGATTGGCTGCAGGAGGTAGTTGCGCCCCCTCGGGGCGGGGTGTTCAGCCGGTGTGTTGTCAGGGAGCCGTTGCTATGGAAGCCGCGTGTGAAACGGCAAATCTTCAGCCTTGAGGAACTACAAATCCCAGCAGAGCAGTGAGTGAGTAGCGGGGGGGGGGAGAGCTCGGGGCCACAATAACTGGGGGGAGAGAGGGTGACATAGGGTGACATAGAGAGACCATAGGGGCCCACAACTCCTGGAATAAAGGTCACCCAGGGGCCCCTGGACAGAGCCTGTTATTACCCACATAGCAAGCAATTGAGCTGCAAGTGTGAGAATGGTGTTTGCTCAGATTAGGCGACCCGTCAGATTTTGTAACGGAAGTGACGTTCCGTCGCCGCCATCTTTCTACACCCCGCACTCGTCCACAGTAAGGATACAGTGAGAATGCGGCAAGTGGACATCTTGTTACACCCACCGGAGTCTTTCATTTCACACTTATTTTTAACAGTAAACTGACCTTTTATAGTGAAATACAGTATTTTAAAAATCCATCTGTTTAGATGTTGAATTTTCAAAGCAGCGGCGAGCCTGCTGATCTCGCAGGTTTGCTGATCTGACAGAACACCGCTGCTTTGAAAAATCAACATCAAAACAGTCGGACGGATTTCAAAATACTGAATTTCACTATATAAGCTGCGTTTACTATTAAAAATAAGTGTGAAATGCGAGACTCCAGTGGGTGTAACAAGATGTCCGCTTGCCGCCTTCTCACTGTATCCTTACTATGGAGGAGTGCGAGGTGTAGCAAGATGGCGGCGACGGAACGTCACTTCCGTTACAAAATCTGACGGGCCGCCTCATCTGAGGGTGTGCAGTGACGGCTTCCTAGCGGGATTGCTCAGGCGGGTCGGGACTACAATCTGAACACGCCCAAGCCCATCCCTACGCGCCAGTGCAACTTTGCTCTTGCTAGAGACTTGGCACACAAATGTGGTACAAATTGGAGATATGTCAACTAGAAACTTCAAGTGAACGACGTACCAGTAAAAATGTGCAGCAAGTTAACAGACGTACAATTCCACACTGCCACACAATGGTGGCAATTATCATTGCTATCTGGGTAGAACAGACTGGGGGCGCCAACTTCTGGGGGTGGGGGGTTGTGGGGTGGGCATTCCATTCCTGTCTGGGGTCTTCTGCGAGCCAGAAGAGGGAATACTGAAAACAGCTACATCCGGGTGGGGGGCACAGCAAATCACCTTTTACATTGAGATCATAAAACAATCACATAGAGATTCCACGGAGATCATATAGCAATCACATAGAGATCCCACAGAGATCATATAACAATCACATAGAGATCACTTGGAGATCATATAACAATCACATAGAGATCCCACGGAGATCATATAACAATCACATAGAGATCCCACAGAGATCATATAACAATCACATAGAGATTCCACGGAGATCATATAGCAATCACATAGAGATCCCACAGAGATCATATAACAATCACATAGAGATCACTTGGAGATCATATAACAATCACATAGAGATCCCACGGAGATCATATAACAATCACATAGAGATCCCACAGAGATCATATAACAATCACATAGAGATCATATAACAATCACATAGAGATCCCACAGAGATCATATAACAATCACATAGAGATCCCACAGAGATCATATAACAATCACATAGAGATCCCACGGAGATCATATAACAATCACATAGAGATTCCACGGAGATCATATAACAATCACATAGAGATCATATAACAATCACATAGAGATTCCACGGAGATCATATAACAATCACATAGAGATCCCACAGAGATCATATAACAATCACATAGAGATTCCACGGAGATCATATAACAATCACATAGAGATCCCACAGAGATCATATAACAATCACATAGAGATTCCACGGAGATCATATAACAATCACATAGAGATCCCACAGAGATCATATAACAATCACATAGAGATCCCACAGAGATCATATAACAATCACATAGAGATCCCACAGAGATCATATAACAATCACATAGAGATCCCACGGAGATCATATAACAATCACATAGAGATTCCACGGAGATCATATAACAATCACATAGAGATCCCACAGAGATCATATAACAATCACATAGAGATCCCACAGAGATCATATAACAATCACATAGAGATCCCACAGAGATCATATAACAATCACATAGAGATCCCACAGAGATCATATAACAATCACATAGAGATCCCACAGAGATCATATAACAATCACATAGAGATCCCACAGAGATCATATAACAATCACATAGAGATTCCACGGAGATCATATAACAATCACATAGAGATCATATAACAATCACATAGAGATTCCACGGAGATCATATAACAATCACATACAGATCATATAACAATCACATGGAGATCACACTGAGATCATATAACAATCACATAGAGATCACTTGGAGATCATATAACAATCGCATAGAGATCACTCAGAGATCATATAACAATCACATAGAGATCATATAACAATCACGTAGAGATCATATACTGTATTTTCTGGCGTATAAGATCACCTTTTACATCGAAATTACACAGCCAAAAAGCGGGGGTCGTCTTATACGCCGGGTGAAGAAGCCGCCAGATGGATATCAGTCTGTAATATATATACAGTATGCGCCACTCAGCCAATCCCGGTGGGTGATGCACTCTGATGAATACAGAGCCTGCTAAGCCTGCTTGGATTGGGTAACAACCTCTGCCAATCCGAGCAGGCTACATGAGTCAGAGTGGCGCGGGCTGATGTCACAGCCTCTGCCAATCCGAGCAGGCTTTGTATCCATCAACAGATTAGTAAAATACAATGCCTGCCGTGATTGGCTCAGCAGTGCACACTGTCTGCACACTGTATTCTGAAGTGTACCTGGCGCTACTGTACTAACACAGCATCATATACTGTGTGTACTTGGGGCTCTACATATTAACAAAGCATCCTGTACTGCACATCCAGATCTCCCCTAAAATACAGGTATGATTTATGGTGCTTTGGAGGAGAGGATTCATTTGATATCTAATTTTTTTTTTTTTTTTTTTTTTTTTTTATGTTTTTTTGTAAATGGTGTTGCCTCGGAAGGGGGGTAGTCTTATATGGTGAGTATAGCCCCAAACCTAAGTTTTCACTGGAAAAAATAGGGGGTCGTCTTATACACCCAGTCGTCTTATACGCCGGCAAATACGGTAACAATCACATACAGATCATATAACAATCACATAGAGATCATATAACAATCACATAGAGATCTCATGAAGATCATATAACAATCACATAGAGATCATATAACAATCACATAGAGATCACAGAGAAATTGCACTGAGATATTATAACAATCACAAAGACATCACATAGAGATCATATAACAATCACATAGAGATCACACAGATCATATATCGATCATATAGAGATCATACTGACTGAGATATTATAACCATTACATAGGGGATCACATAACTATCATGTAGAGATCAAAGAGGTCATATAAAAGTCACATAGAGATCACACAGATCAATTGAAAATCACATAGAGATCATACAGTGCTTGAAAAAGTATTCATACTCCTTGACATTCTCCACATGTTGTCAGGTTACAACCAACAATTTTAATGTATTTTATTGGGATTTTATGTGATAGACCAAAAGGGGGCACATAATTGTGAAGTGGAAGGAAAATGATAAATTGTTTTCAGATAAATATGTGAAAAGTGTGTGGGGGGGTACATTTGTATTCAGCCCCCTTTACTCTGATACCCCATAACTACAATCTAGTGGAACCAATTGCCTTCAGAAGTCACCTAATAAGTAAATAGAGGGGTTGATTTACTAAAGGCAAATCTACTTTGCACTACAAGTGCACTTGGAAGTGCAGTTGCTTTAGATCTGAGGGGAAGCTCTGAAATGGGGGAAGCTCTGCTGATTTTATCATCCAATCATGTGCAAGCAAAACTACTGTTTTTTATTTTCCTTGCGAATCTAGAGCAACTGCATTTCAAGTGCACTTGCAGTGCAAAGTGGATTTTCCTTTAGTAAATAAACCCCAGTGTCCACCTGTGTATAATTTAATTTCAGTATAAATACAGCTGTTCTGTGAAGCCCTCCAGAGGTTTGTTAGAGAACCTTAGTGAACAAACAGCATCATGAAGGCCAAGGAACACACCAGACAGGTCAGGGATAAAGTTGTGGAGAAGTATAAAGCAGGGTTAGGTTATAAAAAAATCTCCCAAGCTTTGAACATCTCACGGAGCTCTGTTCAATCCATCATCCAAAAATGGAAAGAGTATGGTACAACTGCCAACCTACCAAGACATGGCCGTCCACCTAAACTGACCGGCCGGGCAAGGAGAGCATTCATCAGAGAAGAGCCAAGAGGTCCATGGTGACTCTGGAGGAGCTGCAGAGATCCACATCTCAGGGGGGAGAATCTTTCCACAGGACAACTATTAGTCGTGTTCTCCACAAATCTGCCCTTTATGGAAGAGTGACAAGAAGAAAGCCATTGTTGGAAGAAAGTCATAAGAAGTTCTGTTTGCAGTTTGTGAGAAGCCATGTGGAGGACACAGCAAACATGTGGAAGAAGGTGCTCTGGTCAGATGAGACCAAAATTTAACTTTTTGGCCAAAAATCAAAACTCTATGTGTGGCGGGAAACTAACACTGCACATCAGTCTGAACACCCCATCCCCACTGTGAAACATGTTGGTGGCAGCATCATGTGGTGGGGATGCTTTTCTTCAGCAGGGACAGGGAAGCTGGTCAGAGTTGATGGGGAGATGGATGGAGCCAAATACAGGGCAAAACCTATTAGAGCCTAAAAAAGACCTGAGACTGAGGCGGAGGTTCACCTTCCAGCAGGTCAACGACTCTAAACATACAGCCAGAGCTACAATGGAATGGTTTAGATCGAAGCATATTCATGTGTTAGAATGGCCCAGTCACAGTCCAGACCTAAATCCCATTGAGAATCTGTGGCAAGACTTGAAAATTGTTGTTGACAGACGCTCTCCATCCAATCTGACAGAGCTTGGGCTATTTTGAAAAGAATGGGCAAAAATGTCCCTCTCTAGATGTGCAAAGCTGGTAGAGACATCCCCAAAAAGACTTGCAGCTGTAATTGCAGTGAAAGGAGGTCCTACAAAGTATTGACTCCGGGGGGCGCCATACAAATGTACCCCCCACACTTTTCACATATTTATTTGTAAAAGATTTGGAAAACCGTTTATCATTTTCCTTCCACTTCACAATTATGAGCCACTTTGTGTTGGTCTATCACAGAAAATCCCAATAAAATACATTTATGTTTTTGGTTGTAACCTGACAAAATGTGGAAAATTTCAAGGGGTGTGAATACTTTTTCAAGGCACTGTATAGAGATCACACAGATCAATTGAAAGTCACACAGAGATCATATAGAGATCACACAGAGTTCATGTAACAATCCGAGATCATATATGAATTGTATAGAGATTACACAGAGATCTAATAACATTTCCACAGAGATGATCTAAAAATCACACTGAAATTACATAGAGATCAAATTGAGATCCCAGAGATCATACAGTATAGAGATCACAGAGATCTTACAGTATAGAGATCCCAGAGATCATACAGTATAGAGATCACAGGGATCATACAGTATAGAGATCACAGGGATCATACAGTATAGAGATGACAGAGATCATACAGTATAGAGATGACAGAGATCATACAGTATAGAGATCACAGGGATCATACAGTATAGAGATCACAGGGATCATACAGTATAGAGATCACAGAGATCATACAGTATAGAGATCACAGGGATCATACAGTATAGAGATCACAGGGATCATACAGTATAGAGATCACAGGGATCATACAGTATAGAGATCCCAGAGATCATACAGTATAGAGATCCCAGAGATCAGCAGTGTAGAGATCCCAGAGATCATACAGTGTAGAGATCCCAGAGATCATACATTATAGAGATCCCAGAGATCACAGGGATCATACAGTATATAGATCACAGAGATCATACAGTATAGAGATTCCAGAGATCATACAGTATAGAGATCACAGAGATCATACAGTATAGAGATCCCAGAGATCATACAGTATAGAGATCCCAGAGATCATACAGTATAGAGATCCCAGAGATCATACAGTATAGAGATCACAGGGATCATACAGTATAGAGATCCCAGAGATCAGCAGTGTAGAGATCCCAGAGATCATACAGTATAGAGATCCCAGAGATCATACAGTATAGAGATCCCAGAGATCATACAGTATAGAGATCACAGAGATCCCAGAGATCATACAGTATAGAGATCCCAGAGATCATACAGTATAGAGATCACAGAGATCATACAGTATATAGATCCCAGAGATCATACAGTATAGAGATCACAGAGATCATACAGTATAGAGATTCCAGAGATCATACAGTATAGAGATCCCAGAGATCATACAGTATAGAGATCCCAGAGATCATACAGTATAGAGATCCCAGAGATCATACAGTGTAGAGATCACAGAGATCATACAGTATAGAGATCCAAGAGATCATACAGTATAGAGATCATACAGTATAGAGATCCCAGAGATCATACAGTATAGAGATCCCAGAGATCATACAGTATAGAGATCCCAGAGATCATACAGTATAGAGATCACAGATCATACAGTATAGAGATCATACAGTATAGAGATCACAGAGATCATACAGTATAGAGATCACAGAGATCAGCAGTAACATGTGAAGCATTTCCAATGTCCCCCTTACAGGTGTGGGCCGAGCTGTACACAGGTTCCTCTCCTATCCCTTCCTCTTCCTTCCAGGGATCTCAGTGCCGGCCACCATGGAGCTCATCGCTGGGCTCGCTTCCCTCCAGTTTGAGGCCGGAGTCGCAGCGCAACACCAGAGTTTAGTGAAGCTGAAGACCCGGAGACGGGATCTGATGGTACAGGCCTGTGCTCACTCCGTATTCTTCTGCCAAGTGCTTCTCCAAACCCGGTGAGATCTACATAGACGCCTTCTTTCAGCCTTCTGTAGGGGAAATCACTCTAACAGGGTGGTGGTGAGGGGATTATGGCGTTGGGTTGTTTTTCGGGGGTCTGGCATGGCCACTTGGTTCCAGTGAAGGGAACTCTTAAGGCGTCTGTTCCCTCAAAGTTGGGAGCATGAAATTGCCAAAAATTGTCTTGGTATGTTGATGCCTTAAGAGTTCCCTTCACTGGAACTAAGGGGCCAAACCCAACACCTGAAAAACAACTCCACATGATAATCCCCCTCCATCAAATGACTCCTCCCTGACCATCTCTTGTAGCCTTCTCATACTCTCTGACCATCTCTTGTAGCCTTTTCATACTCCCTGACCATCTTTTGGAGCTTTCTTGTTGTCTCTGACCATCTCTTGTAGTCTTCTCATACTCTCTGACCATCTCTTGTAGCCTTCTCATACTCTCTGACCATCTCTTGTAGCCTTCTCATACTCTCTGACCATCTCTTGTAGCCTTCTCATACTCCCTGACCATCTTTTGGAGCTTTCTTGTTGTCTCTGACCATCTCTTGTAGCCTTCTCATACTCTCTGACCATCTCTTGTAGCCTTCTCATACTCTCTGACCATCTCTTGTAGCCTTCTCATACTCTCTGACCATCTCTTGTAGCCTTCTCATACTCTCTGACCATCTCTTGTAGTCTTCTCATACTCTCTTGTAGTCTTCTTATACTCTCTGACCATCTCTTGTAGCCTTTTCATACTCCCTGACCATCTTTTGGAGCTTTCTTGTTGTCTCTGACCATCTCTTGTAGCCTTCTCATACTCTCTGACCATCTCTTGTAGCCTTCTCATACTCTCTGACCATCTCTTGTAGCCTTCTCATACTCCCTGACCATCTTTTGGAGCTTTCTTGTTGTCTCTGACCATCTCTTGTAGCCTTCTCATACTCTCTGACCATCTCTTGTAGCCTTCTCATACTCTCTGACCATCTCTTGTAGCCTTCTCATACTCTCTTACCATCTCTTGTAGTCTTCTTATACTCTCTGACCATCTCTTGTAGCCTTCTCATACTCCCTGACCATCTTTTGGAGCTTTCTTGTTGTCTCTGACCATCTCTTGTAGTCTTCTCATACTCTCTGACCATCTCTTGTAGTCTTCTTATACTCTCTGACCATCTCTTGTAGCCTTTTCATACTCCCTGACCATCTTTTGGAGCTTTCTTGTTGTCTCTGACCATCTCTTGTAGTCTTCTCATACTCTCTGACCATCTCTTGTAGCCTTCTATACTCTCTGACCATCTCTTGTAGCCTTCTCATACTCCCTGACCATCTTTTGGAGCTTTCTTGTTGTCTCTGACCATCTCTTGTAGCCTTCTCATACTCTCTGACCATCTCTTGTAGCCTTCTCATACTCTCTGACCATCTCTTGTAGTCTTCTCATACTCTCTTGTAGTCTTCTTATACTCTCTGACCATCTCTTGTAGCCTTTTCATACTCCCTGACCATCTTTTGGAGCTTTCTTGTTGTCTCTGACCATCTCTTGTAGCCTTCTCATACTCTCTGACCATCTCTTGTAGCCTTCTCATACTCTCTGACCATCTCTTGTAGCCTTCTCATACTCTCTGACCATCTCTTGTAGCCTTCTCATACTCTCTGACCATCTCTTGTAGCCTTCTCATACTCCCTGACCATCTTTTGGAGCTTTCTTGTTGTCTCTGACCATCTCTTGTAGCCTTCTCATACTCTCTGACCATCTCTTGTAGCCTTCTCATACTCTCTGACCATCTCTTGTAGTCTTCTCATACTCTCTTGTAGTCTTCTTATACTCTCTGACCATCTCTTGTAGCCTTTTCATACTCCCTGACCATCTTTTGGAGCTTTCTTGTTGTCTCTGACCATCTCTTGTAGTCTTCTCATACTCTCTGACCATCTCTTGTAGTCTTCTTATACTCTCTGACCATCTCTTGTAGCCTTTTCATACTCCCTGACCATCTTTTGGAGCTTTCTTGTTGTATCTGACCATCTCTTGTAGCCTTCTCATACTCTCTGACCATCTCTTGTAGCCTTCTCATACTCTCTGACCATCTCTTGTAGCCTTCTCATACTCTCTGACCATCTCTTGTAGCCTTCTCATACTCTCTGACCATCTCTTGTAGCCTTCTCATACTCTCTGACCATCTCTTGTAGCCTCTTCATACTCCCTGACCATCTTTTGGAGCTTTCTTGTTGTCTCTGACCATCTCTTGTAGCCTTCTCATACTCTCTGACCATCTCTTGTAGCCTTCTCATACTCTCTGACCATCACTGGTAGCCTTCTTGTGCTCTCTGACCATCTCTTGTAGCCTTTTCATACTCCCTGACCATCTTCTCATACTCTCTAACCATCACTGGTAGCCTTCTTGTGCTCTCTGACCATCTCTTGTAGCCTTCTCATACTCTCTGACCATCTCTTGTAGCCTCTTCATACTCCCTGACCATCTTTTGGAGCTTTCTTGTTGTCTCTGACCATCTCTTGTAGAAGGGCTCAAAATTTCAAATCCTGAGCTACTAACCAGGCCTTTAGTGTTAAGCTGGCCATACACTATACGAAAAATCGGCTGAAAAATCGGTCATTAGACCATTCGTTCGATTTTTCGGCCAGTTAATGGACACAAAATCGATAATCGTTTGGACGTTTTTGACCCGAAAAAACGAAGGACAAGTTTGGAAATTTTTTGCCGAACGAATGATAAATTGAAAGGTTAATGTGTTTCCCGTCCGACCTGTCTGCACTAGGTATATGTAAAAAAACTAACATAATTTTTTTTTCTTATGTTCTCTGAACGATTTATCGGCCATTATATGATGGCACCATCGTTTGCGCTTGCTAGTGTATGGCCAGCATTACTCGCCTTACTGCCCCATCCAACCCCTACCCTTCCCTGCCCCTAATTCCGCCCCTAAACGCACCCTCGTAAATTATCTCATGAAATTACACTTTTAAATGTTTAATGCAAAATTAAGTTACAAAAATAAATATCAACAACAACTTTAACAATATTAACATACCACGCCTTTTTTGTAGACCGTATGTTTTAGCATGCGCCTTATAATGCAATTCGCCTTATGTATGGGTTAAGCACAGAAATAGACCCATAATTGAGACTGCGCCTTATAATCCGATGCGCCTTATAGTGCGGAAAATACGGTACATGTAGGTCCTCAGCCAGGGATGTGACAACGGTGTCGGGGCTTATGGAGCCCAAAACCACAACTGGTGAAGCTTGTGGTCTTACCGCAATTTATATTTGGGTTCATTCCAAACTCTCTTGTAGATTTCGGGTTGTTTTCGCTGTTGTATATCTGCTTTTTGTATCATAACATTCACTGACTATTATGTGTGGCCCTTGGCTGATGTCAGGGGCCCGCACTTGAGGCCCTCTATATCAGGTATATTGAGCAATTCTGCCCTAAATACTAAGAACGTTGCTGTGTCCCCTCACAGGCAGGCTGTGCAGATGTCTCGGGGATTCCATGTCGGCGTCATTGGTGGAGGTTATCTGGGGAAGCAACTGGTCCGTTGTCTTCTCGACCTGACAGACCTTCATGCTGATGACATAAGTGTGTCCACCCGCCGGCCAGAGACCCTCCGTAAGTAGATCCTCTCGTACAAAATCAGCAGGGGATCAAATACTTTTTCCCCCCCCTCACTGTAGTTGCTGTTAGCTGCAGCCTTGTCATTCACCTCCTTCCCAGTAAGGAACTTTAATCTGAAGAAAAGTCATCCACAGGCTTGTAAGGCTGATTAACTGAGGCTTTTCTGATGCAAAAGTCTCTGAAATAAACAAGAAGACCTGACTTTTTTTCCCCACCCACTCACATGCAGGACAGATTAAAGATGAGCTCAGCTATGGTAGTGATAGCATGAAAACCTGTATCCGGCAGACTTGGCACAGATATAATTATGTTTTTAAAGGTGTCAGATGATTTTTACCAGTGAAGTAGAATCTACGGTTTGCTGTGTCCACAGTAGCCAATCAAATTCCAGTTCTGTGTTCTCCAGATTTAGACCTCTGTGGCGGTGTTGATGTTCCATGTTGCAGTTTTGAGTTGACGTGTCTCTCACCCCCCCCCCCCCCCCAGGAGATCTCCAGGATCGAGGTGTGCAATGTTTCTATGACAATGTGAAGCTGGTCAGAGGGGCTCACCTTGTCTTCCTGTGCTGTCTGCCATCACAACTGCCCGCTGTGTGTGCAGAAATTCGGGGTCACCTGCCAGAATGGTGTGTGGTGTACAGCCTGGTGTCTGCCGTGCCGCTGCCCAGGTAAGACCACACAGGCTTTGTATGAAGGCCGATCTTCTCACATTGTACTCAACCCCCATGTACAGTACACTGCTATCTTGTTTCTGTGTCTTCTGTAGGGTGACGGGGCTCCTTGGGCACAGCGGCGTCATCAGGCCGGAGTATCAGTGTGATCCCAAGGATGGCGAGCCACAGTGCCACCAACATGGTAGCCTGACCAAGGCACTGAGGGATGGGTCCATTGTGAGGACCACAATTCCCAGGGAGCTTCGGGACGGAGGTAAGTGAATCCCTACACTACCCAGGCCTGCCATTGGAGGACGCAGCTTTATAAACGGGAAAATGCCTTAAAGTGGTTGTAAACCTCTGACATGCAATATGAACAAAGAATATCCCTCTATAGTGTGTACTTGTCTCAATCCATGGCACTAATTGTCATTTCTGTCTGCTGCTTCCTTCCTCTGCTATCAGCATAAGTCAACAATTTTGTTTGGGTACAGTGAAGCATGACCGCGCAATTGTCATTTACAGTGATATTAGCCCCTTCCCGCCGAGCGTACGCAGATGTGCGTACTCGGCTTTCGGGGGTTATACCGGAATGATGCCTGCAGCTGCGCCGTTTTTTAGAGCCGGTGATCGGCTTTCCAGGTATAACAACCGATGCGGTTAAAATCCGCTCGGCTGTTATACCGGAGGAGCGGGAGGGGACATCCCCCCCCCCCCCCTCCCGCCACTCTTACCGGGCTTCCCGACCCACCGGGAGCTCCGATCTGCGTCGCACCACTTCCGGTGCCTAGTGTCACTTCCGGTTTACTCGGCTGCCAATGGCGCCGTTTAAAAAAAATAAAAATACAGTATTCAGTTTCGCAGTTTTCAGTGATCTGAATACTTTGAAGTGCAAAGGAGGGATTTGGGGTCTTTTAGACCCCAGATCCCTCCATAAAGAGTACCTGTCACCACCTATTACTGTCACAAGGGATGTTTACATTCCTTGTGACAGCAATAATAGTGATCAAAAATTATTTTTTTTTAAAACACAATTTAATTATATAAAATAAAAAATAATAATTTTAAAGCGGCCCTGTCCCCGCGAGCTTGCTCAGCAAAAAAAACACATATGGAAGTTGCGCCCTCATATGTAAACGGTGTTCAAATTTACACATGTGAGGTATTGCCGCGATCGTCAGAGCGAGAGCAATAATTCTAGCCATAGACCTCCTCTGTAACTCTAAACTGGTAACCGTAAAACATTTTTAATCAACACCTATGGAGATTTTTAGGTACCATAGTTTGTCGCCATTCCACGAGTGTGTGCAATTATAAAGCGTGACATGTTTGGTATCTATTTACTCGACGTAACATCATCTTTCACATTATGTAAAATTGGGATAACTATACTGTTTCGTTTTTTTTTTATTCATGAAAGTGTATTTTTCCAAAAAAGTTACGTTTAAAACACTGCTGCACAAATACCATGTGACATAAAATATTGCAGCAATCGCCATTTTATTCTCTAGATTCTCTGCTAAAAAAAAAAATAAAATATATATATATATATATATATAATGTTTGGGGTTCTAAGTCATTTTCTAGCAAAAAATACGGATTTTAACTTGTAAACACCAAATGTCAGAAATAGGCTTAGTCATGAAAGGGTTAAGCTCACAGTATTTTTGAACACTTTCAGCAGCTGAATAATCACTTACTGAGTATGCGGCTTCTTCATCTTTTACTCCTTGCCTATTGTCCAGTTAAAGCTGGTGAAATGACCGCTACGTACCAAGTGCAGGGTTCAGGGGTATGCCAAGTACCCAGTGCAGTGTTCGGGGGTGCGATACACACCGCGCGCAGGGTTTCCATATGTACAGAGTGCAGGGTCCAGGGGTGTGCTACGTACAGACTGCAGAGTCCAGGGGTGTGCTACGTACAGACTGCAGGGTCCAGGGGTGTGCTATGTACAGACTGCAAGGTCCAGGGGCGTGCTACGTACAGACTGCAGGGTCCAGGGTTGATGCTACGTACAGACTGCAGGGTCCAGGGGTGTGCTACGTACAGACTGCAGGGTCCAGGGGTGTGCTACGTACAGACTGCAAGGTCCAGGGGTGTGCTACGTACAGACTGCAGGGTCCAGGGGTGTGCTACGTACAGACTGCAGGGTCCAGGGGTGTGCTACGTACAGACTGCAGGGTCCAGGAGTGTGCTACGTACAGACTGCAGGGTCCAGGGGTGTGCTACGTACAGACTGCAGGGTCCAGGGGTGTGCTACGTACAGACTGCAGGGTCCAAGGGTGTGCTACGTACAGACTGCAGGGTCCAGGGGTGTGCTACGTACAGACTGCAGGGTCCAGGGGTGTGCTACGTACAGACTGCAGGGTCCAGGGGTGTGCTACGTACAGACTGCAGGGTCCAGGGGTGTGCTACGTACAGACTGCAGGGTCCAGGGGTGTGCTACGTACAGACTGCAGGGTCCAGGGGTGTGCTACGTACAGACTGCAGGGTCCAAGGGTGTGCTACGTACAGACTGCAGGGTCCAGGGGTGTGCTACGTACAGACTGCAGGGTCCAGGGGTGTGCTACGTACAGACTGCAGGGTCCAGGGGTGTGCTACGTACAGACTGCAGGGTCCAGGGGTGTGCTACGTACAGACTGCAGGGTCCAGGGGTGTGCTACGTACAGACTGCAGGGTCCAGGGGTGTGCTACGTACAGACTGCAGGGTCCAGGGGTGTGCTACGTACAGACTGCAGGGTCCAGGGGTGTGCTACGTACAGACTGCAGGGTCCAGGGGTGTGCTATGTACAGACTGCAGTTTTCAAGGGTGGGCGATGCACAGTGTGCAGGTTTAGCTTTCTTTCACAGGCTGTCCATATCTCATTTCCACCCCTTCTCAGCTCTGACATATGCACCACTCTCCCCCATCCCTCACCTCTGCACACATCTCCCACCCACCCCAAAAAAAGCTTGCTCCCATCTGACCTACCTTGCCCACTCTAGTACCTCCCAGCATTGTAGGCGGCTCCACCTCTCTCTAACTTGCAGGGAGATCATTGGCCAGCATCTGTGCACCCAGGCACAGATGGAGATCAGTGTTGTTTACCACCTGATGCCCCATCCCACACTGCACCTCTATGACTGTAGGGTATGGCTTCTGTGTTTACAAATGACAACAGGGATCGGTGAGTGGAGGGTGAGAGCTGGAGGGGGCATAACAGAGTTTCCGACACTTTCCAGCTGAAAAACCCCTGGGTGCCAGGGTCACATGAAATGGCCTGGTGGGCCCCATTCAGCCCATGGGCTTTGTGTTTGACATATGTGCATTATAGAATAAACGTATGCTCTTTATTTACAGTGAAAAAAGTAAAAAACACTATTCAAACCACAAAAATGCTTTTTTTTTTTTTGTCTATAGATTCCATAGAATAAAACAAAACCATTTTTTCTAACTAATATTGCCAAAAGAAAGCCTAGCGTTGTTATCTTCTTTATTGCCCAAAGTGGAAACGTAAAAAATTGTTCTTGTCCATAAGAGTTGTACGAGAGCTGAAATGGTTAAAGCCACTTTATATTTCCCCCTCTATGGGGCTGGTCTTGGGGCTTATATGTGAACAGTGTTGGTCATCTTACGTTAAAAAAGTAATTAGTTAAGTTACAAATTACTTCTCCCAAAAAGTAATTGAGTTAGTAACTCAGTTACTACATTGGAAAAGTAATTAGTTACGCAGCAAAGTAACTGTGACTTTTTTTTAAAATATTCTATACGTGTAAGTAAGGGGCGGGTCTAGTATTACTGTAACCAAGGGGCGCATTTATTATTTTTGTTATATATCGTGTAACCAAGGGGCTGCTCTATTATTACTCTAACCAAGGGGCAGAGCTGTTGTAGCGTGTAAGCAAGGGGCGGGTCTATTATTATTATATCGTGTAAGGGGCGGATGGCTACAGAAGAGGCCGAATGTTAAATTAATGGGCAGAGCTCGATATATAACAATAATAATAAATGCGCCCCTTGGTTACAGTAATACTAGACCCGCCACTTAGTTACACGTTAGACGCCCCTTGCAGAGTAGCACAAGCATCAGGAGCGTGCGGCATCGCCTCGTACAATTACATGTTGACTGCACCTGCGCGGTGTAGAGTTCACTCAGAGCTGTTTAGGTTCGGCAATTTTGGGAAGCTCCGTAGTCCTTCGTACTGCGCAAGCCCTGTGCCTGCGCAGTACAGGGGGTCCTTATCCGGCGGGGGAACTTTTTCGGCAGGACACTGGAATTACACTACTGCCATCCAGTGGTGGTAGATGTAATTGGGGTAACTAAGCCAAAGTAATGGGAACTGAGTTACCATGAGGGGAAAAGTAATCAGTTAGATTACTCGTTACCCTCTAAAGTAACTGCGTTAGGTAACTCAGTTTATTTTAACTCAGTTACTTACATCACTGTATGGGGGATGATCTCGCGCCCTCCATCACGTAGCAGCCAGTCTGTAGGCCAATCATCAATATGGAAGTTCTAATCTGCAGAGTCATCAGGGCCCCCGGAGCGCTCCTCGTAGGGTCCTCTGTAACATAAGCTGTCTGTGTACTAAGTAGATGTCCTCAATGGTACAAATATGGCTGCTACTTGTCACTGCCTGACCATTGCATAGCTCCCAGCTGTCCCTGATTTTGGGGGATTGTCCCTGATTTGGGACAAAGTCTCTGGTTCCTCCTCATTTCTCCCTCGTTTTTGATCTGATCGATATACCTGTATTAAAAATGCACGATTTATCTATCAAAAAGTGCTTTTCAGGGCTAAATCTTTCACCCAATTTCGAAATTGTTGCATTTGTACATTTCAAAAGTTTATATAAAGGAATGTTAGTGGTCAAGAAATGAAGCACTTTTGGGTTTAACCAATAATTTTTTGTGTATTTAGTAGTGCTCCTTTAAGGGGGCGTGGCCTATGAATACATACTTTTGCTGTCCATAGGTGTCCATTTTCCCATCTCTGAAAGTTGGGTGCTATGCCATTGGCATTGTTCATTGGGTGATGCTAGTTCCAGGGCAGATACACACAGAAACGTCTGCCCTGGATCGAGCATTGTCCTGGGAGTCACTGCTGTGCCAGGTAATAGATTGTCAGTAAACTTCATAAATATGTCAATGGCTCCAGAGATTTCTGTATCCCAAGCCCAACTCTGGGCAAATAAATGATCTCCTGCAATGGGGCTGTGCCCGAACTGTAAGGGTTAATTGCTTGTTTATGTCTAGGGGAACAATAAAAGGAAATATACAGTACTTACCTGATCCTCTGCTCCCCCCTTGCACCTAGCCCTGTCCCTGATGTCATTAAAGCAGAGTTCCACCCAAAAATTGAAGTTCCGCTTTTCCGGTCCCCCCCCACCCTCCAGTGTCACATTTGGCACCTTTCAGGGGCGGAGGGGGGAGCAGATGCCTGTCTAATACAGGTATTTTGCTCCCACTTCCGGGCATAGATACCTGAGCCACCTGCGGGTATCTACGCCACTTCCGGCGCCTTCTCTGTGCCCCCCGCTGTCTTCTGGGAGACACACAGGTCCCAGAACACAGCGGGGACCAGTGGGATAGCGCAGCGCGAGTTGCGCATGCGCAGTAGGGAACCAGGAAGTGAAGCCGCAATGCTTCACTTCCTGATTCCCTTACTGAAGATGGTGGCGGCAGCACCCGACAGCCGAGGGATAGATCGGCTTCGGGTGCCGGCATCGCGGGCGTCCTTATTTTAAAAGTCAGCAGCTGCTGTATTTGTAGCTGCTGACTTAAAAAAAATAAAAGATCTTTGGAACTCCGCTTTAAGACTAGAGCAGCTTTGCTCTGGACTAGGGTTGCCACCTTTTCTTCAAGCCAAACCCGAACACTTTAGCGGCACAGGGCACATTTTTTTCCCGTAGTATACACTATAGAATTATAAAAGACCTGGAACAGTGGGTGTGGCCAAACTTGCTGGCATCATAACCCCCCCAGAAATGCTGGACCTGCCCCCAGACAGCGGCTTGCAGCTCCCAGATGGGAACAAAGTTTTGTGTAACTATCTCAGTTACTTGGGGAGCCACAACCCAGTCTAAATAATGTGTCCGGGTTTCAGACAGACTGAAACCCGGACACATGACTCAAAACCTGGACTGTCCGGGTGAATCCTGGACAGGTGGCAACCCTAGGATGGGCTCTGGCGTGTTCGGATCCTAGTCCCAACTCGCCTAAGCAATCGCGTGTGTATGTGCAGCTGCGGGCCGGGAAATGCCTCACTGCCTATGATTGGCGGTGTGCAGTGACGGCTTCCTGGCAATACTGTTCAGGTGGGTTGGGACTAGGATCCGAACATGCCTGAGCCCATCCCTACTGTGGACGTGAGGATGCTGAGGGACAGCCCACAACTGGATCGTTGGGGCAGCGCCATCTGCTGGGAGAGTGGAGGATCAGGTAAGCAAAACTGTTTCTCCTCTCCCCTCTACAAAACAAGCTATTAACCCCTACAGTATGGGCACAGCCCCACTCCAAAGGAATCATTTGAGGATTTATTAATGTATTACACTTATTTTGTGATCCTGTAAGATAATGTGATAATTGTGTGCTCCACCCAGGAGGCGTTTGCATTGTCAGCCATTTCATAGAGCCTGTACTGTATGCCGTCCTCAATCTCTGCACATCACATGATCTGTCACATGACCAGGCCGTGAGCATTTTGAATAGCCTCATCCAGCAGACGACATCGGGTGAATCTCTCTTAGAAGCCGGCTTTACAAGCGCCAACTTTGTGAGCAAAGTGTTTCTAGCATCACTTTCTGCAGACAGGTGAGCGTGAGCCGGTGTGACAGGTGAGCGTGAGCCGGTGTGACAGGTGAGCGCGAGTCAGTGCCTGTTGTGACAGGTGAGTGTGAGCAGGTGAGCGCGAGTCGGTGTGACAGGTGAGCGCGAGTCGGTGTGACAGGTGAGCGCGAGTCGGTGTGACAGGTGAGCGCGAGTCGGTGTGACAGGTGAGCGCGAGTCGGTGTGACAGGTGAGCGCGAGCCGGTGTGACAGGTGAGCGCGAGCCGGTGTGACAGGTGAGCGTGAGCCGGTGTGACAGGTGAGCGTGAGCCGGTGTGACAGGTGAGCGTGAGTCGGTGTGACAGGTGAGCGTGAGTCGGTGTGACAGGTGAGCGTGAGTCGGTGTAACAGGTGAGCGTGAGTCGGTGTGACAGGTGAGCGTGAGTCAGTGCCCGTTGTGACAGGTGAGTGTGAGCCGCTGTGACAGGTTAGCGCAAGCTGGTGTGACAGGTGAGCGTGAGTCAGTGCCCGTTGTGACAGGCGAGCGTGAGCCGGTGTGACAGGTGAGCGTGAGCAGGAGTAACGGGGTCACGATTGTCTATGACTGGGTCTCCAAACTTCCTAAACAAAGGCCCAGTTTACTGCCCTTCAGACTTTAGGGGGGTCGGACTGTTAAAAGTACAAAAAGTCCTGGCATCGGTGGGAGAAAATGCCATCTTTGACATTAGGGGAAGAAGTGGTGTAGAAGAAGTAGTGCCCTATCATTGTTATCAATGGAAGGAAAAGTAACCCATCTTTGGTGTCAGTGGGAAGAATAGTGCCACCCTCATCCCTTCTGATAGTGGAAACCTCTTTTTTGATTATTCGTTAAATATAGTCCTCTGCAAGATAATGAGATCCTTTTTCTTTTCTTGCAATCAATGAACCCCAAATATGTCCTGAAGAAGTTCAACAACGAAACACGTTGACGCATTATTGCTCACGTCATATATTTTTATTTATATGATTTTTAATGTTTTCTTTATTTCCCTTCTTTTTCTACCATATGTATTGTCATATCCATGTTTCAATAAATGTTAGTATTTTTTTGTACCCCCTTGTTTGCTGTGCCTAAAAAGTCCGACCTGGGGTTACCTTTTGGGTCATTTTTTCGTATTCTTGTAAACTATTTATGGATGAGGCATTGTGAGTGCTTTTTTTTCTCTCTCTCTTTCACAAGAATAGTGCCACATTGTTGGTGTCAGTGGAATGAATAGTGGCTCCTTTGTTGATGTCCGTAAAAGGAATAGTGCCCCATTGTTGGTGTCGGTGGAAGAAATAGTGTCCCATCTTTGGCATCAGCGGGAGGAATAGTGTCCCATCTTTGGCATCAGTGGGAGGAATAGTGTCCCATCTTTGGCATCAGTGGGAGGAATAGTGTCCCATCTTTGGAATCAGTGGGAGGAATAGTGTCCCATCTTTGGCATCAGCGGGAGGAATAGTGTCCCATCTTTGGGAGGAATAGTGTCCCATCTTTGGCATCAGCGGGAGGAATAGTGTCCTATCTTTGGCATCAGTAGGAGGAAAAGTGTCCTATCTTTGGGAGGAATAGTGTCCCATCTTTGGCATCAATGGAATGAATAGTGGCACCTTGTTGACGTCTGTAACAGGAATATTACCTGATTGTTGGCGTCAGTAAGAAGCGTAGTGCCCCAAGGGCCAGATAAAGACAAGCAGAGGGCCACATCTGGCCCCCGGGCAGCAGTTTGGAGACCACTGGTTCATTACATGAAGGAGCTTTGGGCATCTTGAATGTGAAGGTCTGACTCGAGAGCTGTCTTTTTTGCCTATATTAACCAATCATATTCTCTTTATGACACGCATTGTAATGACGTTCTCTCTGGGCTCTGTGTAGTCGGTTCCCTAGGTTTGATCTGAGTAGTGTCCAGGTGAAGGAGACTCCATTGAGTCAGCACCTTGCAGGCTCCGCCCAACTCCGAACACAGCTGTCCTCTCTGTACTGCACCATCTTTCATGTGGACACTCAGCAAGTTCACCTCTCCTGACCGAGGACCCGCGTGTACCAAGCTATGGCCATTTACTACAGTGCTGTACAATCCGATCACACTGTGCAACCTTCTGTCTGCCGGCACCCAGCAGGTACACTTCTCACAGAGGACGACACATATGTACCAAGCTATGGACATTTATTACAGTACCACCAACTATGAAACCCCGACCATTGTCCCCGCTCTGTGCGATCCTGATTTTATTTTATTTTTATTTTTTTAACTGTTACAGATGTATGTAGTAAACGTTTAATAACATTTTATTGTGTCTGGATTATTGTTGTAAGAAAGTCTCTGCTGCATTAAACATTCAGTACAAATTACAGGTACCGTATATACTTGAGTATAAGCCGCCCCGAATATAAGCCGAGGCACCTAATTTTACCACAAAAAAATGGGAAAACCTATTGACTCGAGTATAAGCCTAGGGTGAGAAATGCGCAGCTACTGTAAGTGGAAAAGAGGGTCAACAATGCCCATTTGCAGCCATAGGTCCCCCAAACTTCAAACTTGGTAGTTAAGGGTTCCTAGATGCCCCTGTAGCTGCAGCCAAAATTTGGGGTCTCTGGACCCAAAGGGTCCCGAAATAACATTGCTGCAGATGGACACAGTTGACCGACTTTGGGGCCCTGTATCTCGGGGCCACTTGGTGCTAGGAACCCCATCTTTGGATATGTTGTAGTGCTCCACTGGGTTTGAATACCAAATTTGGGGTTCCTAGCACCAAGTGGCACCGAGATATGGGGCCCCAAAGTCAGGTCAGAAAATGTCAAGCACTTTTCTGCAGCAGAGTACATTTTCCGAACAGACTTTGGGGCCCCGTATCTCGGGGCCACTTAGAGCTAGGAACCCCATCTTGGATATCTATGGATATGTTGTAGTGCTAGGTCCACTTGGTTGGCACACCAAATTTCGGGATCCTAGTACTAAGTCGCCCACGAGATACGGGCCCCAAATTCGGGTTGGAAATTTTTTTTTTTGCTGCAGAAAAGTGCTTGTCTCGAGTATAAGCCGAGGGGGGCACTTTCAGCACAAAAAAATGTGCTGAAAAACTCAGCTTATACTCGAGTATATACGGTACTCCATATACTGGTGTGTTCAAAATAATAGCAGTCCAGCATCACTAACCAGATCAATCGCTGTTTTTGGTATAAATTCTATTTCTAAATGGCAAATAATCTACTAGTAGGAGTAATAGAAAACCAACAGTCATGACATGCGCATGCTGCTGATTCTATGTAATTGAATTATTAATTGAAAGGAGCGTGTTCAAAATAATAGCAGTGTGCAGTTCAATTAGTGAGGATATTCAGCCTGTGAAAAAACAGGTGGCCCTCATTTCACCGTTTTTACAACCGCCCCATAGCAGATTTATTGCTACAGGGCAGCCGCTCTGTGCAGAATCACACACACACAGTATCTCACAAAAGTAAGTACACCCCTCACATTTTTGTAAATATCTTATTCTATCTTTTCATGTGACAACACTGAAGAAATGACACTTTGCTACAATGTAAAGTAGTGAGTGTACAGCTTGTAGAACAGTGTAAATCTGCTGTCCCCTCAAAATAACTCAACACATTAATGTCTAAACCGCTGGCAACAAAAGAAAGTACACCCCCAAGTGAAAATGTCCAAATTGGGCCCAAAGTGTCAATATTTTGTGTGGCCGCCATTATTTTCCAGCACTGCCTTAACCCTCTTAGGCATGGAGTTCATCAGAGCTTCACAGGTTGCCACTGGAGTCCTCTTCCCCTCCTCCATGATGACATCACGGAGCTGGTGGATGTTAGAGATCTTGTGCTCCTCCACCTTCTGTTTGAGGATGTCCCACAGATACTCAATAGTGTTGAGGTCTGGAGACATGCTTGGCCAGTCCATCACCTTTACCCTCAGCTTCTTTAGCAAGGCAGTGATCGTCCTGGAGGTGTGTTTGGGGTTATCGTGTTGGAATACTGCCCTGCGGCCCTGGTTTTAAAACAGAGAAGCTAATGATAAAATGTAATGGCTTGCATGTGAACAAAATGGCTGCTACACACACCGCTATTGGTGAGTCCAGTATGCATGACCATTACAACAGGTACTCTATAGTGTTCTGTGCATTACATATTACAGGTACTCCATACATTACATATTACATGTACTCCATACACAGCTGACAGTTATAGTGTTTTGTGCATTGCATGAACAATTCTAATGGAGACCGTTATCTATAATAATCATGTATGACAAGCATAATGAGTTGGGGACAAGCAGGTAACAATTGGTTGTAGTGGGAGAGTAGACATTGGTCCCAGCCCCTGCTCCAGGATTATTTGTTTATTTGATGGTAATGGAGATTGGAAAGTGGTCTCTGATCACGGGATTTCCCCCATGGTTATGTTGGTGATGGGGGTGGAGGAATGGTCATTGATCACAGGCTCTGCTCCAGGGTGGACTGGTTGTTGGTAATGGAGGTGAAGGGGATGGTCTCTGATTACAGGTTCTGCTTCAGGATGGATTGGTTGTTGGTGATGGAGATAAGAGGGAATGGTCTCCAATCACAGGCCCTACTTCAGGATGAATTAGTTGTTGGTGATGGAGGTGGAGGAAATGGTCTCTGATTACAGACCCTGCTCCAGGATTGGATTGGTTGTTGGTGATGGGGGTGGAGGAATGGTCTCTGATCATGGGTTCTGCTCCAGAATGGATTGTTTGTTGGTGGTGGAGGATATGGTCTCTGATCACAGGCTCTGCTCCAGGATTGGATTGGTTGTTGGTGATGGGGGTGGAGGAACGGTCTCTGATCACGGGTTCTGCTCCAGAATGGATTGTTTGTTGGTGGTGGAGGAAATGGTCTCTGATCACAGGCTCTGCTCCAGGATGGATTGGTTGTTGGTGATGGAGGTGGAGGAATGGTCTCTGATTACAGACCCTGCTCCAGGATTGGATTGGTTGTTGGTGGTGGAGGAAATGGTCTCTGATTACAGACCCTGCTCCAGGATTGGATTGGTTGTTGGTGATGGGGGTGGAGGAATGGTCTCTGATCACGGGTTCTGCTCCAGAATGGATTGTTTGTTAGTGGTGGAGGAAATGGTCTCTGATCACAGGCTCTGCTCCAGGATGGATTGGTTGTTGGTGATGGAGGTGGAGGAATGGTCTCTGATCACAGGCTCTGCTCCAGGATTGGATTGGTTGTTGGTGATGGAGGTGGAGGAAATGGTCTCTGATTACAGACCCTGCTCCAGGATTGGTTGTTGGTGATGGAGGTGGAGGGATTGTCTCTGCTCCCAAGCTCTGCTTGAGGATGGATTGGTTGTTGGTGATGGAGATAGGGGGGAATGATCTCCAGTCACAGGCCCTACTTCAGGATGAATTAGTTGTTGGTGATGGAGGTGGAGGAAATGGTCTCTGATTACAGACCCTGCTCCAGGATTGGATTGGTTGTTGGTGATGGGGGTGGAGGAATGGTCTCTGATCACGGGTTCTGCTCCAGAATGGATTGTTTGTTGGTGGTGGAGGATATGGTCTCTGATCACAGGCTCTGCTCCAGGATTGGATTGGTTGTTGGTGATGGGGGTGGAGGAATGGTCTCTGATCACGGGTTCTGCTCCAGAATGGATTGTTTGTTGGTGGTGGAGGAAATGGTCTCTGATCACAGGCTCTGCTCCAGGATAGATTGGTTGTTGGTGATGGAGGTGGAGGCATGGTCTCTGATCACAGGCTCTGCTCCAGGATTGGATTGGTTGTTGGTGATGGAGGTGGAGGAAATGGTCTCTGATTACAGACCCTGCTCCAGGATTGGATTGGTTGTTGGTGATGGAGGTGGAGGAAATGGTCTCTGATTACAGACCCTGCTCCAGGATTGGATTGGTTGTTGGTGATGGGGGTGGAGGAATGGTCTCTGATCACGGGTTCTGCTCCAGAATGGATTGTTTGTTGGTGGTGGAGGAAATGGTCTCTGATCACAGGCTCTGCTCCAGGATTGGATTGGTTGTTGGTGATGGAGGTGGAGGAAATGGTCTCCGATTACAGACCCTGCTCCAGGATTGGATTGGTTGTTGGTGATGGAGGTGGAGGGATGGTCTCTGCTCCCAAGCTCTGCTTGAGGATGGATTGGTTGTTGGTGATGGAGATGGGGGGAATGATCTCCAGTCACAGGCCCTACTTCAGGATGAATTAGTTGTTGGTGATGGAGGTAGGGAATGGCCTCCAATCACAGGCCCTGCTCCAGAACAAATTGGTTGTAGGTGAGCAGGTCATGGTTGGCTCCGGTCTGAGATTTCTGCTCCAGGAAAAGCCCCATGTTATCCCTTTGGGGCAGAGATACGCTGCGGATAAAGGCCGGCTCGCTGACCCCCAGCAGATCTCTCACCAGTTTCGCGATGGTCTGTGGAAAGAACGGAAGGTGATTTTTGCATTCACAGATTTATGAAACAAAGTGCAACAACCACAAGGATGGGACAAGGATGCTGCCACTTCATGTAAGATTTGTGGGGGGAGCTGTCAATCAGTGGAAGATCTGTGTGTATGTACAGTCCATGGGGGGGACAAGAATGACATGCTGGGTCTGTTCCAAACTCACCTTCATGTCCTGGAAGTCGGTGACTCCCATCTGTGGGAGGGTGGAACATGTGACATGGATGAGTTTGCGGCCATTGATTCCATTGTCCGTGAAGCACACCTGGAATGACAGACAGAGTTACACACAGGTCATGATATACTCTATACAGCACATTCCCCACTAGTGAATATTGGGTGAATGTTGTCACCCAGCAGGTAGAAGATTCAGCAAAAGATTTGACCAGCAATCATTACATTTATGCCGCGTACACACGACCGGACTTTTTGACAGACTATAGCCTCATACACACGATCGGACCGTGGACCAACTTTCCTGTGGATTTTTGTCCAAAGGGCGTTGGCCCCAAGTTGGTATTGCATACACACGGCAGGACTTTTTCAGCCAACTTTCACCAAATCACGTGGTTTTTCTGCTCTTTACCGCCACCTTTGGTCAACTTCTGTATTGTTGTCTGATCTTTTGCATTGGTTCTGCATTGGTTCTGCATTGGTTTGTACAAAAGTCCGTTGGTTTTGTGTACACACGGTCGGACTTTGGTCCATCGTACTTTTGTTGGCAGAAAGTTGGTCCGTTCGCACAGCCAACAAAAGTCCAATGAAACCTGGAAAAAGTTGGTCCGATGGAGCGTACACACGGTCGGATGTTGGTCCAAAACGGCTAATTTGCATGTTGGTTGTCAAAAAGTCTGATCGTGTGTATGGGCCTTATGTCCGACGGTCTTCCCGACGGACTTTCGGCAGACTTTCTGAATGAACGGACTTGGCCACACACAATCACACCAAAGTCCGACGGATTCGAAAGTGATGACGTACGACCGGACTAGAATAAGGAAGTTCATAGGCAGTAGCCAAAAGCTGCCCTAGCGTCGGTTTTCATCCGTCGGACTAGCATACAGACGAACGGATTTCTCGATAGGAACTGGGCGCGGCGGAAAAATTTGAAACATGTTCTATTTCTAAAGTCCATCAGATTTTTGGACAGCAAAGAATTGATGGAGCCCATACACGATCGAATTGTCCGATGGATTCGTTCCGTCTGACCTTTGCTGTCGAAAAGTCCGGTCGTGTGTACGCGACATTACTATACTTCTTATCACTGTACCAGTTTCCAGAGACTGTGCATGTGCGAGTCGCGCTGCGCGTCCTAAATGGTCCCCACTATCTCATGGGACCTGTGTGTTTCCCAGGAGACAGCGCAGGAAGGGGCGTGACTCCCGCGGGAATCTATTCCCGGAAGTGGGTGCAGATACTTGTATTAGACAGGTATCTGCACCCCCCTTCCCTCTCATGCTCCTTGTTGCTGAGCTGGGTGGGCTGTGATGTCCATATTGCACATAAACTGCACACAGCCCAGCAGAATGTTACCAGATAATGGCTGACAATGAAATCCAGAAAGGGGGAGGGGTTATAACCAATGCACTCTTTTAGGGTAGGGGCAGATTTCTTGCAAAATGCCCTATTTTACCGCAGTGATTGGTGGGCATGGTTAAAGGTAAGTGCGCATCTTCCATTAAGAGCTTCCATTACTGGTCCCAGCACTGGGTCACATGACATCTCGGAGCCACAATATCATAGAGGGGGGGGGGGGGGGTGTATGACACATCAGCATTGTAAACGTATTGGTCCAATGGGAGATTTTGTTTTCTGTGAAAATGTCAGTTTGTAACCAACGGGTTCATATTTGGGTGTCTATATCTTTAAATTTCCACAGTAAAATCATACCATATTGTAAGATATCACAGAGGGGGGTGTATGTGTGACAACTCTGTGTAATCATTATTTTATATATTGAGCCATCCAGTTTTTCTCTGTTGAATATCCAACGAAAAAAACGTGTCTGATAGTATGACCCAGTGGCGGCTGGTGTTTTTTTTATTTTTTGGAGGGGGGGGGGGGGCAGTAACAATGCACCTACAGCCACCCCCCCCTAGTTAGTTGATCAGTTCAATCGCACCCCCTGGTCGGTGGTCGGCCCTGCACTCACCCCCCCCCCCCCCCTTCGCTATTGGCTTGGACATCGCTTCCCTCTGAGTGACGGCTTCCTCTGCATTATGGCAGCCATGTGTCTCCTCTCTCCTGCTCCTAGGCCAATAGGATTGCTTCTCAAGAAGAAATGGGTCTTAAGACCTGATTGGCCGGGAGGAGAATCAGGAAGAAAATAACAAATATTAATTTGCTATTGTCACACAACTGGGTGGGCTTGGGGCGCAGTGCTCTGCACCCTGAGCCCACCCCTTTTTTTTAAAGCCAATTAGAGCCTCAGGCTGTAATCACGTGCTTCTTAAATCGCGAGTGCACCTAAAAAAAAAAAATATATATTAAAAGCCAGCAGCTACAAATACTGCAGCTGCTGACTTTTAATAAAATGGACACTTACCTCTCCTGGAGTCCAGCGATGTCGGCAGCCGAAGCCGATCAATCGCTCGGCTCTCGGTGGCTGCCGCCGCCATCCTCGGTGAGGGAATCAGGAAGTGAAGCGTTACGGCTTCACTTCCGGTTCCCTACTGCGCATGTGCGAGTCGCGCTGCGCGTCCTAAATGGTCCCCGCTGTCTCCTGGGACCTGTGTGTTTCCCAGGAGACGGCGCGGGAAGGGGCGTGACTCCCGCGGAAGTCTATTCCCGGAAGTGGGTGCAGATACTTGTATTAGACAGGTATCTGCACCCCCCTCCCCCCTGAAAGGTGGCAATTGTGGCACCGGGGGGGGGGGGGATCAGATGAGCGGAAGTTCCACTTTGGGATGGAACTCCGCTTTAAGAAGAAAAAAAAAAACCCATTGGAATCCATGTGTCTCCATGGAGATTAGGGGCGGGGTGCATGGGGGGGCCAACCACCACTGCATGTAAATATCATCCCCTCCTATGAGCCCCCCGGGGCGGCCTGTTCTTTGGGGGTGGCTGGGCCTATATGAAGGGAGCTGGAATCACCCCTACAGTAATCTGGCCCCCCTACTTTAGAACAGGTGTCCCCCCTGCTTCAGAGCAGTCAGCTTTCTCTATGGGGACACACACGGACCCGCCTTTCCCCACCTCGTACTGCGGGAAGCCTTTCCGCCGTATCCAGCCGCCCACATCCCGGCAGCTCCAGCGCAGACAGTCCGGGACCGGCGCCTCCATCTCTCCACCAACGCTTCCTAGTAACGGTCCGCGTCCCTATCAACCGCTACTTCCTCCGTCTCCATGACGACCACTCCGACATCCGGCGCACTCCCTCGGCTTTCATCGCCTTCCCTCGACTATTTCCGTCAGGGCCGCTCAGCCCCCGCCCCCCTCACACGCAGGGCTCCGTGATAGGCCGATAGCGGTTCCTCTCCGGAGATTGCCGAACATTTCCGAGTTGGAGGCAGCGGCTGATGGATGTGGCGCAGGATGCTGCAGTGGAACCCGGAGAGCGGATCGGTGAGAGCGGAGCCGGGGAGGAGCGTGAGACCGGGGGCTCCGGGGAGCCGAGCGCGGGTGAGATACGCCCCACCAGCCTATAGAGTTATATATGGAAACTTCCCATAATGCGCCTCTTCCTGGGGGAAAGACCCCAATATACAGAACTGCCCCCCCCCCCCCCCCCCCCAGTGCTTTACATAGGACCTTCCCACAATGCACTGGGGAGGGGGCCCTATATACAGAGCTTCAGTGCAATATTCCCAACCGGGTCTAGTCATAGAAAGTAATGTCACCACCACACCAGGATCTCCGAAAATGGGTCCAAAGCTATAATCAGCGATCACATCATTACAGCAGGAAGCCACGTTACAGGGCCACGCAGGACCCCTTTACGTGACGTCACATGACTGATGAAGGGGTCCTGCGTGGCTCCGAAACTTCGCTTTCTGCTGTAATGATTTGATCGCTGATTACAGCTTTGGACCCATTTTTGTAGATCCTGGTGTGCTATATACAGAGCTGAACACCCCCAATAGTGCTTTACATAGGACCTTCCCATAATGCATTGGAGAGGGGCCCCTATATACAGAGCTAAACCCCCCCCAATAGTGCTTTACATAGGACCTTCCCATAATGCATTGGGGAGGGGGCCCTATATACAGAGCTAAACCCCCCCAATAGTGCTTTACATAGGACCTTCCCATAATGCATTGGGGAAGGGGCCCCCGACTTACAAACGCCCCACTTATGAACCACTCCTACTTATGAACAGGGCGCTGCGGGGAACATCTGCCGTTCTGGGCATGAGCGGCCAGACAGAGCCCCGGAAAATGTCAGAAATGTCCGTAATTGTTGCTCTGCGCATGCGCAGCTGACTTAAGAACATTTCCGGATTACAAACAGGAGAAAAGTCCCTAACGGGTATCGTAACCCAGGGTCCCCCTGTACAGAGATGTCTCCCTACCCCCATAGTGTTATACATAGGACCTTCCCATAATGCACTGGGAAGGGGGCCCCTATATACAGAGCTGTCTCCCCCTTCCCCCATAGTGTTATACATAGGACCTTCCCATAATGCACTGGGAAGGGGGCCCCTATATACAGAGCTGTCTCCCCCTTCCCCCCATAGTGTTATACATAGGACCTTCCCATAATGCACTGGGGAGGGGGCCCTATATACAGAGCTGCCCCCCTCCCAATAGTGCTTTACATAGGCCCTTCCCATAATGCACTGGGGAGGGGGCCCTATATACAGAGTTTACACGCCTATAGAATTGTGCATGGTATTCTACCATAATATGCCTCTGTCTTGGGGGGGCATATACAGAGCTGTCCCCACTATAGTGTTATATTGTATCTTCCCATAATGCTCCTCTGACCGGGGGGGGGGGGGAGTGCGAATAGAGGGCTGCCCTCACTATAGTGTTCTATATAGGATCCTCTCATAATGCACCTCTGCCTGGGGGGGGGGGGGGGGGGGGCTATATAGAGAGCTGTCCTCCCCATAGTGCTATGTCTAGGACCTTCCCATAATGCATCTTTGTCTAGGGGATGCCCCTATATATAGAGCTGTCCCCCACCTGTAGCTGTATATGAGATTATACTATATTACACCTCCCTGTCTAGGACAGGGCTATGCGATTAGCGGACCTCCATCTGTTGGAGAACTACAAGTCCCATGAGACATAGCAAGATTCTGACAGCCACAAGCATGACACCCAGAGGCAGAGGCATGATGGGACTTGTAGTTTTGCAATGGCTGGAGGCCCGCTAATTGCATATCTCTGGTCTAGGGGATGTCCCTATATACAGAGCTGTTACCCCCCATACAGGTATATGAGATATACCATATTGCACCTCTGTATAGGGGGGTGCCCTTATGTACAGTGCTGCCCCATTTTTTGGAGTTTCCCATAATACACCTCTGCCTGGAATGGGGGGGGGGACTTCTTTATACAGAGCTGTGACCCCTATAATATCCGTACAGGTAAGTTCCCTGTATACAGAACGGTCTCCTTATGTAGAAATAACACTTCCATGGAAGCTGCGCTCACACCTGTCTATGGTTAGATGGTAGGGGGTGGGGCGGGGGGGGTATCGGGTACACTCGCCACGTCTCACCCATCAGGCTGATTTGACTGCTGGAAAATCTCAGATCTCCAATTCAAAGTTATTCAAATGAAGTCAGACAGAATTTCAATCCGTCTCCGACGTGGGAGATGATCGCTCTGGGCACACTACAGACATTATACCCCAAAGTGCCCCTTCCCCCAACATCGTTCACTCCCTTCTGCATCACTTCATAGAGCAGGCATATGCAATTAGCGGACCTCCAGCTGTTGCAAAACTACAAGTCCCATCATGCCTCTGCCTCTGGGTGTCATGCTTATGGCTGTCAGTCTTGCAATGCCTTATGGGACTTGTAGTTCTGCAACAGCTGGAGGTCCGCTAATTGCATATCCCTGTCATAGACCAATATGCTTTACCACTACATCCAATCAGATGTCTAGATTTCTGCTGTTTTCTATGGCATGACTGTGAGACAACCAGCAGTGTAAACAGTATTTGACTTTTCTTTTGCACAGGCTCTGGAAGTATCTGCTGCAACCAGGAAAAATACTTGCAAATAGATTAATTATAAGCTTGTGATATTTAATTATAGTGCAACTAAACGATTGGCGAGGGGAGAGTTAACAGAGTATGGGCGCCCCCCCGGGGGCCACATTGTACCTGATGTAAGTCTTGCACACTGCACCTGGTGTCTATAATTGGAGATTTGGGAGGGGTCACCCAGGGGCCCCGGGGATAGAGTCAGGTAACACCCCCACCCCTGGGGGGGGGGAGATGCTGTGCAGCGCAGATAATCACACGTATGGTTGCAGAATGGCGAGAAGCGTGTCATTACCGGGCGATGTGCTCAGTGGCACAGCCAGCAAGATGATAGACTGTAAGGTGCAAAGGCTGTCATCACAAGAGCTTGCACTCTACATTCGGAGGAGAGGCCGGTACTGCCACTTAGAACAGCTGGCTGTATATAAAATACGTACAGCAGTTAGTGCTGTTCAAAGCATTGTACCATACACAGACGCTTTAGGGTAGATAGCCCTTGGCAGAAGAGCTTACAGTCTACAAGAAGGAAGGGCAGGCAGCACTGGTAATGTAGCAATGGGAAGGAAGAGCAGACAGCACTGGTAATGTAACAATGGGAAGGAAGAGCAGACAGCACTGGTAATGTAGCAATGGGAAGGAAGAGCAGACAGCACTGGTAATGTAGCAATGGGAAGGAAGGGCAGGCAGCACTGGTAATGTAGCAATGGGAAGGAAGGGCAGGAAGGAAGGGCAATGGGAAGGAAGGGCACCCCCTATGTGTATGTGTTTGTAAGCGTGTCAGGACCCCACAGGGCAAGGACCGCACTATACCACAGATGGACACCAGTGGCAAAAAGCGCCCTGAGGCGATTCAGTTCGCATAGGTTGCGCTATACAAGTCATTCATTCATTCAGACAGCACTGGTAATGTAGCAATGGGAAGGAAGGGCAGGCAGCACTGGTAATGTAGCAATGGGAAGGAAGGGCAGGCAGCACTGGTAATGTAGCCATGGAAAGGAAGGACAGGCAGCACTGGTAATGTAGCAATGGGATGGAAGGACAGGCAGCACTGGTAATGTAGCAATGGGAAGGAAGGGCAGGCAGCACTGGTAATGTAGCAATGGGAAGGAAGGGCAGGCAGCACTGGTAATGTAGCAATGGGAAGGAAGGGCAGGCAGCACTGGTAATGTAGCAATGGGAAGGAAGGGCAGGCAGCACTGGTAATGTAGCAATGGGAAGGAAGGTCAGGCAGCACTGGTAATGTAGCAATGGGAAGGAAGGGCAGGCAGCACTGGTAATGTAGCAATGGGAAGGAAGGGCAGGCAGCACTGGTAATGTAGCCATGGAAAGGAAGGACAGGCAGCACTGGTAATGTAGCAATGGGATGGAAGGACAGGCAGCACTGGTAATGTAGCAATGGGAAGGAAGGGCAGGCAGCACTGGTAATGTAGCAATGGGAAGGAAGGGCAGGCAGCACTGGTAATGTAGCAATGGGAAGGAAGGGCAGGCAGCACTGGTAATGTAGCAATGGGAAGGAAGGGCAGGCAGCACTGGTAATGTAGCAATGGGAAGGAAGGGCAGGCAGCACTGGTAATGTAGCAATGGGAAGGAAGGGCAGGCAGCACTGGTAATGTAGCAATGGGAAGGAAGGGCAGGCAGCACTGGTAATGTAGCAATGGGAAGGAAGGGCAGGCAGCACTGGTAATGTAGCAAAGGGAAGGAAGGGCAGACAGCACTGGTAATGTAGCAAAGGGAAGGAAGGGCAGGCAGCACTGGTAATGTAGCAATGGGAAGGAAGGGCAGGCAGCACTGGTAATGTAGCAATGGGAAGGAAGGGCAGGCAGCACTGGTAATGTAGCAATGGGAAGGAAGGGCAGACAGCACTGGTAATGTAGCAATGGGAATATCCAATCAGGAGATCTTCCATACCTACTACCCCAAATCAGGAGAGGTGTATTGGATGTGCGTCGGCTGTTTCCATGAATCCAATTGATGGTAATGATCAGATCTATTTGCCTTTCTGTAGATGGTGAGATCATTGAAGAGGCAGTGATGGCGTTACCTTCTGCGGAGGAGAGTAAGAATGGAGAATGTCAGGACAATGACGGGTATGTGATTGCTGTATAATGCCCAGCCTACAACGACCCCCCCCCCCCCCCAACCTCACCTCGTTCTTCGGACAACATGGCAGTGGGACGGTCAAACTGTCTTTTTCTTGCAGGGCGAATTCTGAGACAGAAGTCACCAACCCAGATTCTGCCAAGACGAGTCCTGATGGTGAAAAGAATGAGAGTCCCTCAGAACCAGCCAAGAGTCCCTCAGAACCAGCCAAGAGTCCCTCAGAACCAGCCAAGAGTTCTCTGGACAAGGTGATCAGTCAGGGCTCTCCTCATCATCCCCAATATGTCATTCATGATCCCTCAGGGCATTACGGACATGTGGCTCGAATAATGTTCACCTCCTCTCCCCATCCAAATCCCTCATACCAGGGTATAACGCCACCCCCTGTCCCAGGTTATCTACTCCCTCATCTCAGGTTGTACTCTCCTTCCCAAATCCCTGAATAATGCTATACTCTTCCCCCCCCCCCCCCCCAAAATCTACCTCCCCTTTACCCAGGTTATACATCTATCTATTCCCCCCCCCCCCAAGAACTCATTAAAGGTTGTGTCCTCACCAATCCCTCATCCCATATTATGCCCACATCTCTCGCATTAGGTTGTCCCTCCTCAAATCCCTAATTATAGGTTGTATCCTTCTTCCCAAATCCCTCCCCTCAGGTAAAAATCACAGCAGCCAAGTGCTGCTTTGTATAGTTGCCCTGGCCAATAAGGGACATTTTCCGGTCGGATCTAATGAGTTTACCCCCCACGCCCCAATCACTCATTCTAGGTTGTCCCCTCCCAAATGCCTCATCTGCGCTATACATGTTCTCCTTTCTAAATCCTTCATCTTGGGTGATATCCCTGCTCTTAGGATGAGTTCTACTCCCCCCAATTCTTCCACCTAGGATGCGTTCTACTCCCCCCCCCCCCCCAATCCCCCATCTTGGGTGATACCCACAATCCCTCCTCCTAGGATGGGTTCTACTCCCCCCAATTCTTGCACCTAGGATGCGTTCTACTCCCCCCCCCCCCAATCCCCCATCTTAGGTGATACCCACAATCCCTCCTCCTAGGATGGGTTCTACTCCCCCCAATTCTTCCACCTAGGATGCGTTCTACTCCCCCCAATCCCCCATCTTGGGTGATACCCACAATCCCTCCTAGGATGGGTTCTACTCCCCCCAATTCTTGCACCTAGGATGCGTTCTACTCCCCCCAATCCCCCATCTTGGGTGATACCCACAATCCCTCCTAGGATGGGTTCTACTCCCCCCAATTCTTGCACCTAGGATGCGTTCTACTCCCCCCCCAATCCCCCATCTTGGGTGATACCCACCACCCCTCCTCCTAGGATGGGTTCTACTCCCCCCAGTTCTTGCACCTAGGATGCGTTCTACTCTCCCCCCCCCCCAATCCCCCATCGTAGGTGATACCCACAATCCCTCCTCCTAGGATGGGTTCTACCCCCCCCAATTCTTCCACCTAGGATGCATTCTACTCCCCCAATCCCCCATCTTGGGTGATACCCACAATCTCTCCTCCTAGAATGGGTTCTACCCCCCCCCCCTCCCCTCGTTTTAGGTTATGCTCCCTTCCAATCACTTGTTCTGGGTTGTACCCCCTACCCAGTCCCTCAGCCTAGGTTATATCCCCTACCCAATCCATTGTCCTTGGTTTTACCCCGATCTCTTGTCCCATGTCATGCTCCCTCATTGCTTTCTACAGGTTATACTTCCCCTCCCCCTTCCCAATCCCTAATTTTAGGTTATATCACCCTCTTCACATTCTTGTCTGTCCCCCTGCAGGAACTGGAAGCCCTCCTGTCTAGCTGCACTGACCCTCCTCCTCTGGACGTCCTCATGATCCAGTCAGAGCACGCCGGCTTGGTGGACATAGTGAAGGTGGAGCAGAATACAGATGACCCCGCTGTGACAGATAAAAAAGGTAAGGATCTAGATGGGGAATATTGGTAGAGAAGGGGGGCAGTATATGGAAAATTAATCCCTTTTATTTTATCCCCTGTAGCTCCTCCCCCACCGCTGAGACCACCCACCACCTGGACCAGTGCCAACATACGGGAATTCAAGCACCGGATGGCCAGTGAGAAGCACGGAATGTTGACTGTGCGGAGAGGGGAAGTGATGACTGTTCGTGTCCCCACACACCCTGAAGGGAAGCGGCTCTGCTGGGAGTTTGCTACTGACGATTATGACATTGGTTTTGGAATCTATTTTGATTGGACACCAGTGACCAGCACAGCGGTGACCATACAAGTCAGCGACTC
Source organism: Lithobates sylvaticus (assembly GCA_028564925.1). NCBI lineage: Eukaryota > Metazoa > Chordata > Amphibia > Anura > Ranidae > Lithobates > Lithobates sylvaticus. Next base: position 56,015,260 of record CM053038.1, read on the forward strand.
CAGTGACGACGAGGAAGAGGAGGAGACAGAAAGCCCCTGTGAGTCAGGCTGGTGATGGGGGTTGCTGTGGGTAGGATGTCTGGGGGTGGGGCTTGCTGCGGGCAAGATGTCTGGGGGTGGGGCTTGCTGCGGGCAAGATGTCTGGGGGTGGGGCTTGCTGCGGGCAAGATGTCTGGGTGTGGGGGCTTGCTGCGGGCAAGATGTCTGGGGGTGGGGGCTTGCTGCGGGCAAGATGTCTGGGGGTGGGGCTTGTTGAGGGCAAGATGTCTGGGGGTGGGGCTTGTTGAGGGCAAGATGTCTGGGGGTGGGGCTTGTTGAGGGCAAGATGTCTGGGGGTGGGGCTTGTTGAGGGCAAGATGTCTGGGGGTGGGGCTTGTTGAGGGCAAGATGTCTGGGGGTGGGGCTTGCTGGGGGTGGGGCTTGCTGAGGGCAAGATGTCTGGGGGTGGGGCTTGCTGGGGGCGGGATGTCTGGGTGTGGGGCTTGCTGAGGGCAAGATGTCTGGGGGTGGGGCTTGTTGAGGGCAAGATGTCTGGGGGTGGGGCTTGTTGAGGGCAAGATGTCTGGGGGTGGGGCTTGTTGAGGGCAAGATGTCTGGGGGTGGGGCTTGCTGGGGGTGGGGCTTGCTGAGGGCAAGATGTCTGGGGGTGGGGCTTGCTGAGGGCAAGATGTCTGGGGGTGGGGCTTGCTGCGGGCAAGATGTCTGGGGGTGGGGCTTGCTGGGGGCGGGATGTCTGGGGGTGGGGCTTGCTGCGGGCAAGATGTCTGGGGGTGGGGCTTGCTGAGGGCAAGATGTCTGGGGGTGGGGCTTGCTGAGGGCAAGATGTCTGGGGGTGGGGCTTGCTGAAGGCAAGAACTCTAGGTCCTGTTTCTATGGCCTTATTTTGTTTAAGGTGGAATTTGCATCCTGATCAGCTTGATGTTTCTATGTTCCAGGGCACAGCCGGGAGGGAGACGTAGAGCGAGGATCCGTATACCGCCTGCGTAGTCGCTATGGAGAGATCATGCAGGTGTTCCGCAGGGACAGTCACCGCGAAGTCCAAGCCGGGAGCCACGACTACCCTGGAGAGGGCGTTTATCTGCTCAAACTGGACAATTCCTACTCCCTGCTGCGCAACAAGGCTCTCTTCTTCCATGTCTACTACAGCAGCTGAGACTGTGGGAGGGCCAGGGAGGGGGACCCCAACAACTGAACAGGGTGCCCAGATGGTGCCTGTTTGCAGAACTAGGGCATCTCTCCGTACGTGACTCCATGAATTACCGAGACATCTGTCTGATGTGGTCACGCTGAAGTCCCTTCTCTGATGGACGCACGGCTCAGCTTCTGTAATCCTTGAATGCCTCGCAGCACTTCTGCTTGCCCACAAGCCTTTGCTTCTACCCACTTACCTCAGGAAGGGAGCTGGACCACCCATGGAAGGATCACTTAATCATGCCAGCCACATCTGCTGTACAGGCTGCATTGACTGAGAATCTTCACTGAGCAGCATGGGAAGGGTTAACAGACCACTTTAGACCATCCAATTGCATGCTGTTTGTAGAAGACACAGATGGCTGCTAGGGGGGGCATTACACAGGTTGATCAGGTGATCTTACGGATGGTTGGAGGGACAGCTTCAGCCAACTTCCTGTATGCAGGCCGATAACGGAGAACGTCATCTGTGGTGGGGGGAGGGGGGGCGACGAGGTGCCTTTTTCACTGTTGGATCTGATTTTATGATTATTTATTTGTACATTGTTCCTTTTACAGTGTAAATATTTAGAGCTCAAAGTCTATTTATAATATTGGGGTGTGCAGGGGGGTGGGGTAGAGACCCAGGTTCATTGTGTGTTGTCGTACCATGTCCAGGTAGTCGTATGATCTGGAGGATCAGCTGTGTTCTGTTTCCATCTGATGTCATAGCTCAATAAAAGTTTGTCATGTCTGTCCTGCTGCTTCTACTGTCTGTCATGTGTGCAGGGGAGATGATGAAGGAAGTGAAAGCTTGTGTGTGTGTGTGTGTGTGTGGTCATTGCACTGTGTACACTGCGGACCCACATCCTGGACACACCTGTGTGAGAAGGCTGTGGTGGAAGCACCCAACTTGTGCTGTATGGCAGGCCTGGGCAGCGTCCTAGGCCTGCCATACAGCACAAGTGAACAGGCTTTCCCAGATCTGGTGTATGTTTTATGTTTGAGTTGGGGAGCGGCTGCTTCCATCAGAGTCTTAGGTGTATCTGCACAAGATTTACACAGGTAAACTCATTAGATCCGCCCGGAAATGTCCCTTATTGGCCAAGGCAACTACACAAAGCAGCACTCGGCTGCTGTGATTGGCCTATTGCATGTCTGCCATTGGGCATGGTAGATCCGCCATGTTGGGTGGGACCTGCTGGTGAAATCTACAGCTGTTATTCATGCGGAGTCCACATATCGCATATTATACAGTGACCCCAATATACATATCACACAGTAACCACATATTACACAGTGACCACATATAACACACATCACACAGTGACCACATATAACACACATCACACAGTGACCACATATAACACACATCACACAGTGACCACATATACAGTCACCCCCCCCCCCACAATACAGGGATGTCAAACTCCATTTCATTGTGGGCCTAATCAGCATTATGGTTGCCCTCAAAGGGCCAGTTGTATCTTTAAGACTATGAGGCTGATTTACGAAAGCCGTACGTCATCAGAGGCGCAACGCAAATTTTCATATTTGCGAAACGGTGCACCGGGAACAGCGCAAATTTACTATAGCGATCTCGGCGCACGGGAGAATGCAATCTGTGTGCCACTATAGACATGGCGCACGGCATCTTCAATTCAATATTAACAGAAGATGGAGGTGCCAATGAAGATGACCGATACCATTTTTTTTTCCGAGTACCGATACTTTTTTTTTTTTTTTAGTATTTGCCGATACCAATTACCGATACCCACTGCAACTGTTTTGTTTACACTTCAGCTGTCGGCAATGGTACAAAGCATTGAGAAGTAATTTACAAATGAAATAAATTGATTTTGTTTTTTTAAAATTTTGCGCTTTTTTAATGTGAAATGTGTAAATATGTTAATATATATGAAAGAAAACTGGGGTGGAAACCGCACTCTTATTAATCATCAAACATTGTGGGTTCCCACCGCTAGTTTGTACTATGCTGTGGTGCCCCCACAAACTCTCAATCCCAAAAGTGCAAGTGCTCGCCTACTATTTTTAATGCCGTAGTCAAATAAAATTGAATTAAACAAAAAACAAAAAACCAAATGTGTCAAGTGCTAATCTTATGCCTTAATAGGCTATTACAAAGTGCTTAGTGCGTATGGATATCATGGGTTACTATCCTGTAGTGTTTAAGCGTGCTCTGTGCTAATTGCAGAGTTTAGTGCTTCTACTAGTAATAACAAATTTATTCCATCAGTAGCCCATCTTCACTAACCAACATGGTGATACAATGAGACAAATAAGACAAATATCTGTTACATATGACCTAGGTTGATCAATAACATAGTCCCATCAGTTTACCTATGTAAAAACAATTTTTCAATAATAAAACAAAAAACAGAGCAAAGAGTGTATATAAAGTCCGTGACAACACCGCTTGTGCTTGATAAAACTGTAAATTGTGCAGATTTCTTGCTTAGTGACCGTCACCACCTATGAAATGGATCACTTACCAGAACTTGGTAAGTGTGAAGCCAGCGGTTACTTTAGGATAACCAATCCTATCTATGGCCTCCCTCTTTCTCTCACCTCCTGGTGTAAATATTGTACGGACGGACTCCACAGCAGGTGTCCCCAAAAAATGAAATGATAAACAGGGGGCTTCCAATGGTGAAGTATGTTTTACAAAGGTGTTTATTAAAAGTAAAATGTTAAAAGAGACTCACATGGTCCAGTGCCGTAGCTGGCACTAAGCATATCCAGCCTTGTGTTTTAAAATCAGATTGGCGTGCGTCCTGAATTCCCTTCCTGGTGTGAGGTCCCTCTCCCGGAAGTGATGCAAGCGCGTACGAAGGCTTCCTGATGACGCAATAACCTTTGCGAAACGCGTAGAGGCTGCTGGGTAATCGTACGCGCTTGCATCACTTCCGGGAGAGGGACCTCACACCAGGAAGGGAATTCAGGACGCACGCCAATCTGATTTTAAAACACAAGGCTGGATATGCTTAGTGCCAGCTACGGCACTGGACCATGTGAGTCTCTTTTAACATTTTACTTTTAATAAACACCTTTGTAAAACATACTTCACCATTGGAAGCCCCCTGTTTATCATTTCATTTTTTGGGGACACCTGCTGTGGAGTCCGTCCGTACAATATTTACACCAGGAGGTGAGAGAAAGAGGGAGGCCATAGATAGGATTGGTTATCCTAAAGTAACCGCTGGCTTCACACTTACCAAGTTCTGGTAAGTGATCCATTTCATAGGTGGTGACGGTCACTAAGCAAGAAATCTGCACAATTTACAGTTTTATCAAGCACAAGCGGTGTTGTCACGGACTTTATATACACTCTTTGCTCTGTTTTTTGTTTTATTATTGAAAAATTGTTTTTACATAGGTAAACTGATGGGACTATGTTATTGATCAACCTAGGTCATATGTAACAGATATTTGTCTTATTTGTCTCATTGTATCACCATGTTGGTTAGTGAAGATGGGCTACTGATGGAATAAATTTGTTATTACTAGTAGAAGCACTAAACTCTGCAATTAGCACAGAGCACGCTTAAACACTACAGGATAGTAACCCATGATATCCATACGCACTAAGCACTTTGTAATAGCCTATTAAGGCATAAGATTAGCACTTGACACATTTGGTTTTTTGTTTTTTGTTTAATTCAATTTTATTTGACTACGGCATTAAAAATAGTAGGCGAGCACTTGCACTTTTGGGATTGAGAGTTTGTGGGGGCACCACAGCATAGTACAAACTAGCGGTGGGAACCCACAATGTTTGATGATTAATAAGAGTGCGGTTTCCACCCCAGTTTTCTTTCATTTTGAATAGTCACCTATGGGTGATTATATTGCACGGAACTGCAGCTCACCATAATACCCTATTTTATTGTTTTTATTTTTGTAACACAATAACCAGCGCCGGTACCACACGATTTCAATGTTAATATATATGTGTGAAAATATTCACTAACAAAAGCAAAAAAAAAAAAAAAAGTTTCAATTGTTTATCGTTTATAAAATAGACGTGAACCAAAAAATAAAAAAGCAGGAAAATAATAATTAAATGGAGGAGAATAGGGAGTTAATTAAGGCTGATTAGAGTAAATTAAGGGTTAATAAGGGGTTAAACAGAGGAACATTTGTTCATCCCTTTTGATCTGCAGATGAAGAAACAGAAAAATAAAAAAAGAAACAATGTTTTTTTTATTTGTGTCTCAGGGCTGAGAAATGTTAATAAACATTGCCGATTGCTTTTTTTTTTGACAGCTCCAATTACCGGACTTCTTTAACACTGGGGAGACCCACTGACAGCTCAAAGAACTGAGCCTGAAAGTATCGGTTTCAGGTATCGGTGCATTTGCACGAGTACCAATATTTGTGCAAATACTCGCTATCAGCACCGATGCCAGTATCGGTGCAACCCTAGGTGCCAATATTATGGGGTGATGTGAGGAAGTTTAGTAACAACTGCCCAAGCAACAAATATGCCCAAAATAGATGGAGAAAGTAACTTTTTCAGAGAAAAACCTGATATGTCTGCAAGTACGTTTAGAACTGCGTGAGATCACTATAAGCACTGCGCATGCGCAAGCGGCTCTTGCACTCGTTCAAATGTGTTTATTCGCTGTGCGGCCAAAATCTTAGTAAATGTCAAGCAACGCAAATGCAATTGCGTGGGTGGAACAGGCGCACCTCTAAACTTGACATTTATTTTTTTACGCTGGTTCACCTTTTATGTATTTTTTTTTTTTTAAGGAGATTTGCACACAGGTGATGTTAGCTGATTGGTGGCACTGGTGGGCACTGTATTGTGACACTGTTTTACTATACTGTAATCAGTGCCCTGATTACATTCCTACATGCCCCCCTGCGTGAAGATGCCGCTGATCGGCTCTCCTCACCAAACACACTGTCAGTGTGAGGCGAGGAGCGACGATTACCGGCACTTCCTTGTTTACATGTGACCGGCTGTGACTGGACACAGCCGTTCACATGGATAAAGTGGCGCGGACGTGGCTCTTTACAGAGATCTGGGTCGCACCGTGTCCTAGCAACACGGCGCGATTGCTGCGTCCTAGAAACATGGTGCGAGTGCCATAACGATGGCGTCCCAGAACGAGAGCCGCACCGCTGTCATTTGACGGTGGACGGGCAGCAACCAGTTAAAGGCACTTCTTGTTTAGTTTTTGGGGTTGTCCAAATTGGTGACATTGATATATGTCCCATTGATATATGGGGGCCCAGGTTTTAAGGCCAAAAACTAGAAGATAAGCCAGCCAAGTCGGGACTAGCAAAGTTGACAAGTCAGTTCCCATAGACTGCAATGGTAATTGTTGTATAACTTTTGCCCATGTTAGGCTCTTTGTTTGCCCCCCCCCCCCCCCCCGGACCAGAGGTGTGTTTGTCCCATCTGTAATTTTGTAGCATGCTGGATGATGTGCTTAATTTTGCACAGGGGGTGGCTTATTTTGTGCTAGCTGCGTTTTGGGTTGGTCTGGGCATGCTCAGGGACTTTGCTTTTTTTTTTTTTCTTCTTTTTGTGTGTGAACAGCACTTGGATGTTTCTGGGCATGCTCAAGGAGTGTGTTTTTTTGGGTTAGTAATTTAAGGACATCCTTAAAGTGGTGTTGCACAGGAAAAAAAAAAAAAATCATTAAAATTCCTAAAAAAAAAATAAACATTTGGAAATTTTTTTTTTTTTTTAACTCTCCTCTAAATGCCTGTTGCTAGGGGTCCCTCGTAGTCTGCCTCCTTCAGTGCCTGGGCTGGTGACATCACTTCCCCTCGGCGCAGGAAGGCTCAGCTCTGCCCCCTCCCTCCTGTTAGTCATCTGGGACACGTGACAGGTCCCAGAAGACTGCACGGCCAATCACGGCACCTGGACCCTGGGACAGGTAAGTGTCCGATTATTAAAAGTCAGCAGCTGCAGTATTTTTAGCTGCTGACTTTTAAATTTTTTTTTTTTTTCTTTTTTTTTTTGGAAACTCCTCTTTAACAGGTGTACCCACTTTGAAGTTCTGTCTCTACATTGGTGGAACTTGCATTTTTGTGAGTTTCATGGACTGCATGTGTTTTCAATTGCCTCATTAGCACGCAAACCTATGTTATATAAAGGTTGCAGATAGCATTCTTTACCTTACCCTGAAAAGCGTCAAGATTGTGTGTGGGGCCGGTGTTGTTTTCGAGAAGTGCCCGGGACGAATGGAGCATGCGCCACACGGAACAGCACAACAGCTGATTTTCTACATGTTGTGGGTGGATTTTTTAAATGATGGCCAGTTGGGGGCAGAATTTTTAAAGATGCCCAGTGCTGCAAAACAAAACTTTTTATGCTATTCTGCGCGGGGCACAATCTGACAGAAAATTGTATTCTGTCGGCTATTGGGTGCAGGCGCCGTCACAACAGCTGATTGTAAAACCAGCTGTTGTGCTGGTCCGTACGGCGCATGCGCCGTACAACCCGGGCACTTCGACAGAACACCGCCAAGAGAGTACATTTGGGTGTCCTTATAGAGTTTGTAACACATGTATTTTCTCTTTTTGTATTTTGTTTGTTACGTCTTTGCAAAACAGATGTGTTTTAGAGCAAGTTTTTTTTTACTTTGGTTTATTGTATTTTTTTAGGTGGGGGGGGTGTTTTCCCCTGAAATATTTTTGATGTTGTTAATATATGTCGTTAGTAGATTGTTTCACTTTGATTTAATTGTCTGTGCTGCATTAGGCCCCTTTCACACGGACGGCCCGTTCAGATCCGCCTGTCAGTTTTGACGGCGGATCTGAACGGGCGCTCCATGTTACTCTATGGAGCGTCGGATGTCAGCGGAGACATGTCCGCTGACATCCGATCCGGTCCGATCCGCCAAAAGCAGACGTATGGGCCACACGTCCAGATCCGTCGCTATCGGGTGAGATCGGGTGAAAACGGACACACTGTCCGTTTTCATCCGATCTCTCCATAGAGATCAGCGCGCTCGCAAGCCCCTCCCCGCTCAGTGAGCGGAGAGAGGCTTGTCATCCGCCGGCTCAGCGGAGATCAACGGACAGATCTCCCGCTGAGCCGACGGACAGAGGCGGCTCCGTGCAAGCGGAGTCCGCCTCGTCTGAAAGGGGCCTTATTTTTCAAAATCTTCCTCATGATGTTATGACTAGTTAATGTTTAAATCCTTAATAGATGTCCGTTTGTGGGCGCATTCCTGTTAATTTCCTCTGCAAAATGGTCAGACCTCAAAACCATATTCTGTTCATGTCTCAAATTTACATACATGTGTTTTTTGCTTTCCTTGCTCTTTTCCAAGTCCTGTTTTGTTGACCAATAAAATTTCTAGCAAATTTTTATGTTTTATGTGTTTTGTTAATTTTCATGCAACAGATTTCCCAGCCGCAGCTTAACTAGGCTGATTGTCATGGCAAAACAAAAAAAAAAGGTGTGGTTTGTCTAAGGCCCGGTTCAGACTGCTGCAGTGCGGGAGATTGCATATGATTCGCACCGCACTGCAGTTCAAATCATATGCGATCTCTGTGCGATGCAAATTCAGCCATACAGATAGTATGGCTGAATTCGCATCGCATTCTGCCCAAAATCGGACAGGACCCTTTTTTTTCGGTCCGCAGCAGAATCGGATCGCATGGTGTTCTCACCATGCGATCCGATTCCTGTCCGAGTTTGCAGATCGCACTGCGATATGCGAGCTGCTATGGGGGTGTCATTAACATTTCATTGACACTCCCAGCAGCTCGCACAGGGCAGTGTGAACTGCCGGCGGGAGACATGCGGTGCGAGTAGATTCGCAGCGTTCCCGCACCGCAGCAGTGTGAACCCAGCCTAAAAGCTACTTTCCTGGTGCCTTCATAGTAGCATATGCATGGATTGTGCGTATGCTGCCATGGATAGTCACCAGGAAAGGAAAACTACAGAGAGGTAAGTATTCCATTTTCCATTTTAGCGCAGTGGACATGTTTTGGGAATTTATCTTAGCTAAAATAGCTGTCCAAAATACCAAGCCATTGACTCTGATTTAAAGCACATGTGCAAGATGAAGGAAAACCTGCAAACATGGCCTGTTGGGGGTACTTGAGGACAGGGTTGAGCACTGATTTAGAGCACTGAGCTAAAATTGAGCTCAAGACAATCCTATTCTAATTGTGGGCATTTGAGGGAAACCAAGTGAGTGTTAGAACCCCTGATTTTTTTTTTTTTTTAGGTTGGGCTTTGTGTCCCTTTTCTTAAAATTGGCTTCACTTCCTGTCACATAGCCAAACAGGAAGTGAGAGTAAAACCCTACCAATGTCTTTCCTTGGGGACACACAGGTCAATCTAACTAGTGTCCCCATTAGGCAAATTGCACTCTAGCACTTTGTTGTGTACACCCCACATTATTAGGTCTTTTGGGGTTTATTAAAGCCAAATCCACTCTGCAATACAAGAGTACTCGCTGTAGATCTGAGGGGAAGCACTGCTGATTTTATCATCCAATCATGTAGAAGCAAAGATGCTGTTTTTTTTTATTTTCCTTGCATGTCCCCCTCGGATCTCCAGCAATGGCACTTGTAGTGCAAAGTGGATTTGCCTTTAGTAAATAAACCCCAAAGTCCAAGATACCTATTAATTTGGGTTATACGGAGCAAAATGCTAGAGTGCAATTTACCTAATGGGGAAGCTATTTAGACTGACCTGTGTGTCCCCAAGGAAAGACATTGGTGGTAGGGTTTTACCCTCACTTCCTGTTTGGCTATGTGACAGGAAGTGAATAAATTTGAAGGAGAAAATGGCAAAATTTGGGCGGTGTCTTCACCCTATCAGGGGGGCAGACATCCCAAAAAAACTGACAAGACTTCTAATCTCTCTGCACTCTATCCTCAAGCAAAAATAAGAAAGGATTTCATTTAGTTTAACTTTGCAAAGACACATTCCTAAGTTCAACTGTGATGCATGCCAACGGCCCATTTAGACCTTGTTTAACCACTTCAATGCCCGCCTATTGTCAAATGACGCCCACAAGGTGGATCTCCCATCCTGGGTGGGCGTCATATGACGTCCTCCCATTACCGGCCGTCTAGGGGGGGCGCGCCCACGGCCTCGCTCAGGACCCGGCGCGCGTGCCCGGCGTCCGCGATGTCCGCCGGGCACCCGCGTTTGCCCGGAACCACAGCAGGACCGTGGATCTGTGTGTGTAAACACACAGATCCACGTCCTGTCAGTGGAGAGGAGACCGATGGTGTGTTCCCAGTACAGAGGAACACATGATCGGTCTCCTCCCCTTGTGAGTCCCCCGCCCCCTACAGTTAGAATCACTCCCAGGGAACATACATTAACCCCTGCAGCGCCCCCTAGTGTTAACCCCTTCCCTGCCAGTCACATTTACACAGTAATCAGTGCAATTTTTATAGCACCGATCGCGTAAATGTGAATGGTCCCAAAAATGTGTCCGAAGTGTCCGCCGCAATGTCACAGTCACGAAAAAAAATCTCAGATCGCCACCATTACTAGTAAAAAAATAAAAAATAAATGCAATAAATCTATCCCCTATTTTGTAGATGCTATAACTTTTGCGCAAACCAATCAATATACGCTCACTGCGATTTTTTTCTACCAAAAATATGTAGAAGAATACATATCGGCCTAAACTGAGTCAAAAATTTGTTTTTGTTTTTTTTTTTTAAATGGGATATTTATGATAGCAAAAAGTTAAAAATATTGTGTTTTTTTCAAAATTGACGCTCTTCTTTTGTTTATAGCGCAAAAAATAAAAACCGCAGGGGCGATCAAATACCACCAAAAGGAAGCTCTATTTGTGGGGGAAAAAGGGACGTCAATTTTGTTTGGGTGCAACGTCGCACGACCGCGCAATTGTCAGTTAAAGCGGCGCAGTGCCGAATCGTAAAAAGTGCTCTGGTCAGGAGGGGGGGTAAAATCCTCCGGGCTGAAGTGGTTAATAGAAAACAGCAGTTGCCTTTCAATAGAAACATTTGTTAGTCCAGTCCTGGAAATCTGCATCTGCTTTACTATTTAATTTCCCTAAAAAATTGTGTTCCTGCAGCTAGATGCACCAAATGCATGTAGATGTGCAACTGCTGTGTGAATGACATCACGCCCCTACAGGCAGTTGCTTGTTACTGCTGCTAATTTCTTCCCACCACCATGCCCCGCACACTGTTCTCTGAGGAAGAGATTATCCTTATTTGCAAATGAAGACTTTTTTTTTTTTTTTAACCACTTCAGTCCCAGAAGATTTTACCCCCCTTTCTGACCAGAGCACTTTTTGCGATTCGGCACTGCGTCGCTTTAACTGACAATTGCGCGGTCGTGCGACGTTGCACCCAAACAAAACTGACGTCCTTTTTTTCCCACAAATAGAGCTTTCTTTTGGTGGTATTTGATCACATCTGCGGTTTGTATTTTTTGCGCTATAAACAAAAAAAGAGCTTTAAATTTAGAAAAACAATATTTTTTGCTATAATAAAGATCCCCAAAAAATATATATATATAAACATTTTTTTTCCTCAGTTTAGACTGATACGTATTCTACATATTTATCGTAAAAAAATAAAATAAAAAAAAATAAAAAATTAATCGCAATAAGCGTATATTGATTGGTTTGCGCAAAAGTTATAGCGTCTACAAATAGGGGGTAGTTTTATGGCATTTTTACTATTATTTTTATTTATTTTTTATTAGTAATGGCGACGATCTGCTATTTTTATTGTGACTGCGACATTATGACGGACATATTGGACACTTTTGACACTATTTTGGGACCATTGGGCTTTATACAGCAATCAGTGCTATAAAAATGCATTGATTACTGTATAAATGACACTGGCAGGGAAGGGGTTAACCACTAGGGGCGATCAAGGGGTTAAGTGTGTTCTAGGGAGTGATTCTAACTGGGGGGAGGGATGGGCTACCTAGGACATGACAGCGATCACTGCTCCTGATGACGGGGAGCTGTAGATCTGTCTTGTCACTAGGCAGAATGGGGAAATGCCTTGTTTTACATCTCTGTAAAACTCTCCCTGTTCTGCCGCTCTGTAACACGATCGCGGGACACCGGCGGACATCGAGTTCATGGGTCCCATGGGCACGGAGCACGCGGTGTGTGCGCTCACAATGCCGCTTCTTAAAGGGGACGTACCTGTACGCCCATTTTGCGCAGCCGTGCCATTGTGCCGACGTAGCTCATCGTGCGATGGTCGGCAAGCGGTTAACATGGGGTGGTGTTTGTGTGGGTCCCTAACACACATTCATACATATTGGGGCCAATTTAGACAGGATTCGATTTACCTACCAGCATGTTTTTAGAGTGTGGGAGGAAACCTGAGTACCTGGAGGAAACCCACGCAGGCACAGGGAGAACATGCAAACTCCAGGCAGATGGTTTGGCGACCCTTTTTGCTGCTAGGTGAAAGTGCTAACCACTACACCACTGTGCTGCCCAAATATATATCTGCGGATGTAGGTTCTTGTGTCCACCAGCAGAGAGAAGTTGGGTAGGTGCCACACTCCCTATTCTGGAGGCGTAATAAAGGTCTAGCACAGGGGTCTTCAAACTACGGCCCTCCAGTTGTTCAGGAACTACAATTCCCATCATGCCTAGTCATGTCTGTGAAGGTCAGAGTTGTACAATGCCTCATGGGATGTGTAGTTCCGCAACAGCTGGAGGGCCGTAGGTTGAAGATTCCTGATCACTCTACCATGTCTTGAAAAAAGGTGTTTTCTCGTGTGCCTTGTATAATGCCCAAGAAATATTGTTAGGAATATACAAGTGGGTCATGGCACATCTACATTCCAAAAGAAACATTTCCCTAGCACCAGTTGCAGTTTACATATTTATCATCGTTTGGCGCTTCAAAGTTCCAGCACACCAATGGAGGTATGAACTGGCGCAACGCATTGTTCTTAGTAAATCACCCCCTATGTCTACTTAGGAGTATTCAGCGTACAAAGTGTAGAGTTCAAGAGTGCGCTACATACAGAGTGCAGAGTTCAGGGGTGCACTGTGTACAGAGTGCAGAGTTCAGGGGTGCACTGTGTACAGAGTGCAGAGTTGAGGAGTGTGTTACATACAGAGTGCAGGCTTTAGGGGTGCGCTATGTACAGAGTGCAGAGTTCAGAAGTATGCCATATGCAGAGTTCAGGAGTGTGCTGTGTACAGAGTGACCCCCCCAAAAAAAAAAGCTTCCTCACATCTCATCTGCCGGGCTCTGGTACCTCCCGGCAGTGTAAGTGGCTCTGCATCTCTCTCACTTGCAGGGAGATTGGTTGGCACTGCTGTGCCCCGCCGTGTGTACGTGCAGGGAAGGTAGGGATCTGCGAGAGCTAGAGGTGGCCACCACATTCCAGCTGAAAAAAAGCCCTGAGTGGAACGGCCCCTGCACCTCTGGACCCCTTTACACAGCCCCCTGCACCTCTGGAGCCCTTTACATTACACAGCCCCCTGCACCTCTGGACCCCTTTACAGTACACAGCCCCCTGCACCTCTGGACCCCTTTACAGTACACAGCCCCCGTATCGCTGGACCCCTTGACATTACACAGCCCCCATATCTCTGGACCTCTTTACATTACACAGCCCCCTGCACCTCTGGCCCCCTTTACATTACACACCCGCACATCTAGACCCTTTTTCATTACACAGCCCCCTGCACCTCTTGACCCCTTTACATTGCACAGCCCCTGCACCTCTGGCCCCCTTTACATTACACATCCCCGCACATCTAGACCCTTTTACATTACACAGCCCCCTGCACCTCTGGCCCCCTTTACATTACACAGCCCTCTGCACCTCTGGCCCCCTTTACATTACACAGCCCTCTGCACCTCTGGACCCATTTACAGTACACAGCCCTCTGGACCCCTTTACATTACACAGCCCCCTGCACCTCTGAACCCCTTTACATTACACAGCCCCGCGTCTCTGGACCCCTTTACATTACAAAGCCGCTGTACCTCTGGACCCCTTTAAATTACACAGCCCCTTCACCTCTGGACTCCTTTACATTACACAGCCCCCTGCACCTCTGGACCCCTTGACATTACACAGCCCCAGTATCTATGGACCCCTTTACTTTACACAGCCCCTGTACCTCTTGACCCCTTTACATTGCACATCACCCTGCACCTCTGGCCCCCTTTACATTACACATCCCCGCACATCTAGACCCTTTTACATTACACACCCCCTGCACCTCTGGACCCCTTTACATTACACAGCCCTCTGCACCTCTGGCCCCTTTACATTACACAGCCCTCTGCACCTCTGGACCCATTTACAATACACAGCCCTCTGGACCCCTTTACATTACACAGCCCCCTGCACCTCTGGAACCCCTTTACATTACACAGCCCCGCGTCTCTGGACCCCTTTACATTACAAAGCCGCTGTACCTCTGGACCCCTTTAAATTACACAGCCCCCTTTACCTCTGGACCCCTTTACATTACACAGGCCCCTGCACCTCTGGACCCCTTGACATTACACAGCCCCAGTATCTATGGACCCCTTTACTTTACACAGCCCCCTGCACCTCTTGACTACTTTACATTACACAGCCCCCTGCACCTCTGGCCCTCTTTACATTTCACACCCCCGCACATCTAGACCCTTTTACATTACACAGCCCCCTGCACCTCTGGACCAGTTTACATTACACAGCCCCCGTACCTCTTGACCCCTTTACATTGCACATCACCCATACCTCTGGACCCCTTTACATTACACAGCCCCCTGCACCTCTGGACCCGTTTACATTACACAGCCCCAAGCCTCTGGACCCCTTTACATTATACAGCCTCCGTACCTCTGGACCCAATTACGTTATACAGCCCCCTGCACCTCTGGACCCCTATTACATTACACAGCCCCCATACCCGATTACGTTATACATCCCCCTGCACCTCTGGACCCTTTACATTACACAGCCCCCGTACCTTTGGACCGCTTTGAGCGCTTTAATTTTTTTTTCCTTTATTTTATTTTTACATTGTCCCTTTGAAAAAAAGGGACGTCTCCTCCCGCTGCTTGGGATAACAGCCGAACGGCTTCTTACCCGTATCAGTTGTTATCCCAAGAAAGCCAACCGTCCCCTCTAAAAAAAAAAAATGGTACTAGGCTTTGCGTACGGTTGGCATGAAGGGGTTAAAGTGTCTGTGGGCCAGGCGCAGCCCGCGGACCGTAGGTTGCCATCCCCTGCTTTATATAATAAAAAAACAGAGAGGGGACCAAATACCACCAAAAGAAAGCTCTATTTGTGTGAAACAAATTGTATAAACGTCATGTGTGTACAGTGTTGCATGACCGCGCAATTACCAGTCAAAGCTGAACAGCAGAAGATGGTCTGGTCAGGAAGGAGGTGAATCTGGTCACGTGACCTGGCATCTTCCCATCTCTCATGTAACAAGAGAAACCCCGGCCAATGATCGCACTAGGCAGTCACTCCTCCCCTACAAATCTCCTCTTCACACTTCAGAGTCACCTCAGAGGCCGTCTGATAGGAGGAGACCCCGGGGGAAGGACATTCCCTATACACCGGAAGTCGTACAACAACTACAACGTCTGCGCGGAGGGATTTGTAGGAGATGCGTCCACTGCCCGGAAGCTGAGATTGTGCCTGACGTCATTTCCTGACAGCGGGTACCATTATAGGCTGCAGGAAGGCACGGGCCCCGCCCCTATGTCTCTGGCGCCCCCCTAGGCGGGAGTAGGATGGGTCGGGTGGAGTTCTATGCTGTCTGGGCTCTGCATGAGGCTCCGCGGCAGCTGGTCAGGTGGGACTCTGGGGGATGGGTGCTTCATTGGGGAGGGGGTGTAGTTGGGGACAGTTTTTTGTAGGGCACCTGGGGGGTGGAGGAGAGTCTTCTATGGGGCCCCTGGGATGGGAAGGGGGTTTAGTTCTCTGTAGGACCCTAGGGGTGGTTCCTATTGGCTCCTTGGGATGGGATGCTTCCCTATAGGACCCCTGGGGTGGAGGAGAGTCTTCTATGGGGCCTCTGGGATGGGAAGGGGGTTTAGTTCTCTGTAGGACCCTAGGGGTGGTTCCTATCGGCTCCCTGTGGGGCCCCTGGGATGGGATGCTTCCCTATAGGACCCCTGGGGTGGAGGAGAGTCTTCTATGGGGCCCCTGGGATGGGAAGGGGGTTTAGTTCTCTGTAGGACCCTAGGGGTGGTTCCTATTGGCTCCCTGTGGGGCCCCTGAGATGGGATGCTTCCCTATAGGACCCCTGGGGTGGAGGAGAGTCTTCTATGGGGCCCCTGGGATGGGAAGGGGGTTTAGTTCTCTGTAGGACCCTAGGGGTGGTTCCTATTGGCTCCCTGTGGGGCCCCTGGGATGGGATGCTTCCCTATAGGACCACTGGGGTGGAGGAGAGTCTTCTATGGGGCCCCTGGGATGGGAAGGGGGTTTAGTTCTCTGTAGGACCCTAGGGGTGGTTCCTATTGGCTCCCTGTGGGGCCCCTGGGATGGGATGCTTCTCTATAGGACCCCTGGGGTGGAGGAGAGTCTTCTATAGGGCCTCTGGGAAGGGAAGGGGGTTTAGTTCTCTGTAGGACCCTAGGGTTGGTTCCTATTAGCTCCCTGTGGGGCCCCTGAGATGGGATGCTTCCCTATAGGACCCCTGGGGTGGAGGAGATCATATATGGGGCCCCTGGGATGATTGTATTTCTCTATATGCCCCTGGGGGTGATAGTTCTCTCTAGTATCACTGGGATTGCAATTGGCTTTCTTTGGGGCCCCTGTAATGGGGGTAGTTCTCTGTATGCCCCCGGGCAGCTCCCTCAGGGGATGTAGTAGAACCCCTGGGGGGATGTAATTCCCTATACGACCCTTGGGGTGAAGGAGAGCCTTCTATGGGGCCCCAGGGATGATAGTAGTTCTCTGTATGCCCCTGGGGGTGCTAGTTCTCTGTAGGACCCGTGCAGTTCCCTTAGGGGGGGGAGTAGAACCCCCTGGGAAAGGGGGGGTGTAATTACCTATAGGGCCCCTGGGCTGGAGGAGAGTCTTCTATGGGGCTCCTGGGATGATGGTATTTCTCGGTGTGCCCGAGAGAAATTTGTTTTTCTTTGGGGCCCCTGTAATGGGGGTAGTTCTCTGTAAGACCCTGGTAGTTTCCTAAGGGGATGTAGTAGAACCCCTGGGGGGGGGGGTTGTTAATTCCCTATAGGGCCCCTGGAGTGTAGGAGATTTCTCTATGGCGCCCTGGGATGGGAGAAAAGAGGGGGGGTAATAAAGTTCCAGTTCCCTGTAGGCTCCCTAAGGGGTAGTTTTTGGTGGGGCCTCTAGGTTGGGGGTAGTTCCCCGTGGGGCCCCTTGGAAGGAAAGGGGTAGTTTTCTCTTGCTCCTGGTGGGGGGGTAGATTTCCATAGGACCCATAAGGAGGGGGGGGGGGGTTCTCTGTAGGACCCCAGGGCAGATAATTCCCTGTAGGACCCCTGGGGTAGAGTAGAGTTATCTATGGGGCCCTGGGATTGGGATGGGAATGGGGATATCGTTATATGGTTCCTCTTAGGGTCCCCTAGGGGTAGTTCTTGGTGGGGCCCCTGAGGTGGGGGTAGTTCTGTGGGGACACTTGGAAGGGAGGGGGCAGTTTTCTGTAGGACCCTGGGGGGAATCGTTCCATTTAGGACCCCTGGGGTGGAGGAGAGTGTTTTATAGGGCACCTGGGATGATGGCATTTCTGTGTATGGGTGATAGTCCTCTATAGAACCCCAAGGGGTAGTTCCCTAAAAAAAAACAACCCTTGGAGTCCCCTCTTGGATCCCTGGGACTGAAATTTGTTTGCTTTGGTGCCCCTGTATTGGGGGTAGTTCTCTGTATGTCCCTGGGGGGTGTTTGTTCTCTATAGGACCCTGGTAGTTCCCTGAGGCGAGGGAGTAGAACCCCTGGGGGGAAGGGGGGTTAATTCCCTATATGACCCCTGTGGTGGGGGAGAGTTCTCTATGGAGCCTTGGGATGGGGAAGAGGGGGGTAATAAGGTTCCAGTTCCCTGTGGGGCTCATTGGAAGGAAAGGGGTAGTTTTTGCCTGCCCCTGGTGTGAGGATAGATTTTTGTAGGACCCGGGGGGGGGGGGGGTTCTCTGTAGGGCCCTGAGGGATAGTTTCCTTGGGACCCCTAGAGTGGAGGAGAGTTCTGTATGGGGCCCTGGGATGGGAAGGGGTTATTTAGTTATAGTTCCCTGTAGGGTCCCCCAGGGGTAGTTCTTGGTGGGGGTAGTTCTCTGTGAGGCCCCTTGGAAGGGAGGGGGGTCATTTTCTGTTGGACCAATGGGGAAGGGGGGGAGGGAATTCTGTTTAGGACCCTGGGGGATTGTTCCCTTTAGGACTCCTGGGGAGGAGAGTTCTTTATGGGGCCCTGGGATGGGGAGTGTAGTTCCTTGTTCAGTCTCCCAGGGGTAGTTCCTTGTTCAGTCTCCCAGGGGTAGTTCCTTGTTCAGTCCCCTGGGGTGGGGGAGAGTTCTCTGTAGGGCCCCTTGGAAGGAATTGGGTAGTTTTCTCTTGTCCCTGCTGGGGGGGATGTAGTTCCTTGTGGGGTCGGGGTAGTTCTCTGTGGGGCCCCTTGGAAGGGAGGGGGTAGTTTTCCGTAGGTAATATAGTTGCTTGTGGGCTCCCTAAGTGGTCTTTTTGGTTGGGCCCCTGAGGTGGGGGTAGTTCCCTGTGGGGCCCCTTGGAAGGGATGGGGTCGTTTTCTCTTGTCCCTGCTGGGGAGGTGGGGGGGGGGGGTTACCATATGACCCAAGGGAAAGGGGGCCCTGTGATGGGAAAGAGGGGGGGTGTAGTTCCTTGTGGGGGTAGTTCTCTGCGGGGCCCCTTGGAAAGGGAGGGGTCGTTTTCCGTAGGACCCATAGGCGGGGGGGGGGGATTCTGTGTAGGACCCTGGGGGGGGGGGGGGGTAGTACCTTTTAGGACCTCTGGGGTGGAGGAGAGTTGTCCATGGGGCCCCCCGGTGGGGTGGAGGAGAATTGTCCATGGGCCCCTTAACCTTTATAGTATTCATAGTGCCAGTCCTCTGTGCTCCTCAGCCATCAAGATGGCACCCCCAGGGTGGTGGCACTGTACCTCTATCTCTAATACTTTCAACCCCCCCCTGCGGTGTACTGATAATGCCCCCTGTCTTTCTGTGCCCACAGTAAAGGGGGGCGGATGACATTCCAGTTGCCGCTGCCCCTCCCCCTCCCTAAACAGCTGGTCATCTTCAGCCTCGGGGACTGGAACTCCTACACCAGTGACACCCGCGTGTGCGCCCAGCTGCGTGCCCGTTCTGCCCAACCACAGCTCATCGGGACCCTCTCTGCACAATGCAGGTAAGGGGGGGCTCATCCTTCAGAGAGAGTGTTGTGGCTGATTATGCGGGTAGGGGGAGGTGGTTCATATTCTGGGTGGTTACGGGGCTGAGAGGTGGCAGATTTTCTGTATGGGGGGGGGGGGGGTAGTAATGGTTCCTGCGCTATCATGGAGGGGAAACTGGCGGCTGATCCTCTGGGGGGGGGGGGGGACTGGCGGCTAATCCTCTGGGGAGGGGTGGGAAACTGGCGGCTGATGCTCTGGGGAGGGGGGGGGAACTGGCGGCTGATGCTCTGGGGAGGGGGGGGGAAACTGGCGGCTGATCCTCTGGGGAGGGGGGGGGGGGGGAACTGGCGGCTGATCCTCTGGGGGGGGGGGGGGAACTGGCGGCTGATCCTCTGGGGGGGGGGGGGGGGGGAACTGGCGGCTGATCCTCTGGGGAGGGGGGGGGGGGGAACTGGCGGCTGATCCTCTGGGGAGGGGGGGGGGGGAAACTGGCGGCTGATCCTCTGGGGAGGGGGGGGGGACTGGCGGCTGATGCTCTGGGGAGGGGGGGGGGAACTGGCGGCTGATGCTCTGGGGAGGGGGGGAACTGGCGGCTGATCCTCTGGGGAGGGGGGGGAACTGGCGGCTGATCCTCTGGGGGGGGGGGGGGGAACTGGCGGCTGATCCTCTGGGGAGGGGGGGGGGGGAAACTGGCGGCTGATCCTCTGGGGAGGGGGGGGAACTGGCGGCTGATCCTCTGGGGAGGGGGGGGGGGGAACTGGCGGCTGATCCTCTGGGGAGGGGGGGGGAACTGGCGGCTGATCCTCTGGGGAGGGGGGGGGGGAACTAGCGGCTGATCTTCTGGGGAGGTGGAAACTGGCGGCTGATCTTCTGGGGAGGGGGGAAACTGGCGGCTGATCCTCTGGCGAGGTGGGGGGGACTGGCGGCTGATCCTCTGGCGAGGTGGAAACTGGCGGCTGATCTTCTGGGGAGGGGGGGGGAGGGAAATAGGCGGCTGATCCTCTGGGGAGGGGGGAAACTGGCGGCTGATCCTCTGGGGAGGGGGGGGGGGACTGGCGGCTGATCCTCTGGGGAGGGGGGGGGGACTGGCGGCTGATCCTCTGGGAGGGGGAAACTGGCGGCTGATCCTCTGGGGAGGGGGGAAACTGGCGGGGCTCTTACCACGAACAGAAGCCAGTACCCACACAGAGAAACTGGTTGCAAATTTCCCTTTTGTGATGAAAATCAAGAAACAATCATCCCCTCACATGTCTCTAGCAGTACCCAGATCAGACATTCTCCTGGCATCTCTTTGGACCACCCTCAGTGCAGCATGAACTGTCTGTTCTGCAATCTGCCATCTCTGGTAATGTAATCCAATGACTCTCCTGGCAGGTCTCTGGTGTGGGAGGGCGACTGGAGCCTGGAGATTATCATGGACTGCATAAAACTGGCGGCTCAGGGAATCCCGGCCAAACTGATGCTCACTGTTTCCGGAAAGGTGAGGAATATTGGCTACAGTGCTCTGTGCCCATCTCCTTCCCTCCTCACCTGTTCTCTGTGCCCTTATACCCACCTGTCTTTGCCTATTCTCTGCAACTTTCTCCTCCCCTCCATTTGTCTCCAGCATTCATCTCATCTGTCCTCTGTTTGTCTTCTGACTTGTTCCCATCGCCTGTTCACTGTGCCTTCTCCCTCCTCTCCTTGCCCCTTTGCCTGTCTCCTCCCCACTTTGCCCCAGCATTCATCTCCTTCCATCCTCACTTGTCCTTTGCACCTGTCACTTGTCCTGTATCATCTGCAGTGCTCCCGGCCTCTGCAGTGCTCCCGGCCTCTGCAGTGCTCCCGGCCTCTGCAGTGCTCCCGGCCTCTGCAGTGCTCCCGGCCTCTGCTGTGCTCCCGGCCTCTGCTGTGCTCCCGGCCTCTGCTGTGCTCCCGGCCTCTGCTGTGCTCCCGGCCTCTGCTGTGCTCCCGGCCTCTGCTGTGCTCCCGGCCTCTGCTGTGCTCCCGTCTCCTCTCTTCCCCTCTCTGCTGCTCCCGTCTCCTCTCTTCCCCTCTCTGCTGCTCCCGTCTCCTCTCTTCCCCTCTCTGCTGCTCCCGTCTCCTCTCTTCCCCTCTCTGCTGCTCCCGTCTCCTCTCTTCCCCTCTCTGCTGCTCCCGTCTCCTCTCTTCCCCTCTCTGCTGCTCCCGTCTCCTCTCTTCCCCTCTCTGCTGCTCCCGTCTCCTCTCTTCCCCTCTCTGCTGCTCCCGTCTCCTCTCTTCCCCTCTCTGCTGCTCCCGTCTCCTCTCTTCCCCTCTCTGCTGCTCCCGTCTCCTCTCTTCGCCTCTCTGCTGCTCCCGTCTCCTCTCTTCGCCTCTCTGCTGCTCCCGTCTCCTCTCTTCGCCTCTCTGCTGCTCCCGTCTCCTCTCTTCGCCTCTCTGCTGCTCCCGTCTCCTCTCTTCGCCTCTCTGCTGCTCCCGTCTCCTCTCTTCGCCTCTCTGCTGCTCCCGTCTCCTCTCTTCGCCTCTCTGCTGCTCCCGTCTCCTCTCTTCGCCTCTCTGCTGCTCCCGTCTCCTCTCTTCGCCTCTCTGCTGCTCCCGTCTCCTCTCTTCGCCTCTCTGCTGCCCCCGTCTCCTCTCTTCGCCTCTCTGCTGCCCCCTTCTCCTCTCTTCGCCCCCTTCTCCTGCCTCTGCTCCTTTTGCCTCGCCTCTGCTCCCGCCCCCTATCATCCTTGTCTGCCATCTGCTCCTATCCTCCTCACCTGTTCTCCTTGCCTGTCATCTGCACCCATCTCATGCCCTCCTCACTTGCCCTCTTTTTCAGGTGCAGGTGATGAAAGGTTCAGGCTTCAGTAGCAGCACTCCGGCCAGGAGGAGACTCAGCACTGGACCCCCCACCAGCCCCTTGTTATCTGAGAGCACAATTGCCCCTGTAAGGCACCTGGAAGCAAACACTGAGGTATGGGCATCTCCTCGTCATAAAGAGCCTTAAGCATATGCGCCCTGCAGGAGCCCACAGCAACCAGTCAGATTGCATTTTTCCAGTCAGACCCATAATAAGTAAATTCTGACTGGTTGCCTCAAGTCGCTACAGGCTGCACTATTCCTTATTGAATAAGCTGGGAATTCACTGACCCCTCAGGATTTTTATGTTTAACTTACAGGAGAAAGTTCACGTGTCTGAGGTCAAAGACTCTCCACCTTTAAAGAAGGCCGCCTTCTTGCCTCCCACCATTCAGGAGGGAGTGACAAGTGAGCAGGAGCAATCTAGGAGAGCGCTTGCTCGTCCCAAGAACCCCAGAAGGCTGCGCTTTGGGAGTAAAGGCTGTGAGGATGGAGCCAACGTGACAGGTAAGTGATTGTCACAGCTCATGTGGAGATGATGATGCAGTCAACACCTACCCACCAAATTCTGCCAGTCTCTGATCATCACCCACCTATCATGTACTGCCCATCTCTGTAGTCATCACCCACCTACCTTCTTCTGCCTATCCCTACAATCACCCTCTTACCATGTTCTGCCCATCTCTGCGTTCATCACCCACCTATCGCATTCTTCCCATATCTACAATCGTCACTTTCTTACCACGTTCTCCCCATCTCTGCTTTCAGCACCCACCTACCACGTTCTGCCCATCTCTGCTTTCAATGCCCACCTACCACGTTCTGCCCATCTCTGCTTTCCTTGCCCATCTCTGCTTTCATGGCCCACCTACCACGTTCTGCCCATCTCTGCTTTCATGGCCCACCTACCACATTCTGCCCATCTCTGCTTTCATCGCCCACCTACCACATTCTGCCCATCTCTGCTTTCATCGCCCACCTACCCTGTTCTGCCCTTCTCTGCTTTCATCACCCACCTACCCTGTTCTGCCCTTCTCTGCTTTCAGCACCCACCTACCACGTTCTGCCCATCTCTGCTTTCTGCACCCACCTACCACGTTCTGCCCATCTCTGCTTTCAACGCCCACCTACCACGTTCTGCCCATCTCTGCTTTCATCGCCCACCTACCACATTCTGCCCATCTCTGCTTTCATCGCCCACCTACCACATTCTGCCCATCTCTGCTTTCATCGCCCACCTACCCTGTTCTGCCCTTCTCTGCTTTCATCACCCACCTACCCTGTTCTGCCAGTCTCTGCTTTCAGCAC
Source organism: Lithobates sylvaticus (assembly GCA_028564925.1). NCBI lineage: Eukaryota > Metazoa > Chordata > Amphibia > Anura > Ranidae > Lithobates > Lithobates sylvaticus. Next base: position 56,038,838 of record CM053038.1, read on the forward strand.
CCACCTACCACGTTCTGCCCATCTCTGCTTTCAGTACCCACCTACCACGTTCTGCCCATCTCTGCTTTCAGTACCCACCTACCACGTTCTGCCCATCTCTGCTTTCATCGCCCACCTACCACGTTCTGCCCTTCTTTGCTTTCATCACCCACCTACCCCGTTCTGCCCGTCTATGCTTTCCGCACCCACCTACCACGTTCTGCCCGTCTATGCTTTCAGCACCCACCACGTTCTGCCCATCCTCTGCTTTCAGCACCCACCTACCATGTTCTTCCCATCTCTGCTTTCAGCGCCCACCTATCACGTTCTGCCCATCTCTGCTTTTAGCGTCCACCTATCACATTCTGCCCATGTCGGTTTTCAGCACCCACCTACCACGTTCTGCCCATCTCGGTTTTCAGCACCCACCTACCACGTTCTGCCCATCTCGGTTTTCAGCACCCACCTACCACGTTCTGCCCATCTCTGCTTTCAGCACCCACCTACCACGTTCTGCCCATCTCTGCTTTCAGCACCCACCTACCACGTTCTGCCCATCTCTGCTTTCAGCGCCCACCTACCACGTTCTGCCCATCTCTGCTTTCAGCGCCCACCTACCACGTTCTGCCCATCTCTGCTTTCAGCACCCACCTACCACGTTCTGCCCATCTCTGCTTTCAGCACCCACCTACCACGTTCTGCCCATCTCTGCTTTCAGCGCCCACCTACCACGTTCTGCCCATCTCTGCTTTCAGCACCCACCTACCACGTTCTGCCCATCTCTGCTTTCAGCACCCACCTACCACGTTCTGCCCATCTCTGCTTTCAGCACCCACCTACCACGTTCTGCCCTTCTCTGCTTTCAGCGCCCACCTACCACGTTCTTCCCATCTCTGCTTTCAACGCCCACCTATCACGTTCTGCCCATCTCTGCTTTCATGGCCCACCTACCACATTCTGCCCATCTCTGCTTTTATCGTCCACCTATCACATTCTGCCCATGTCGGTTTTCAGCACCCACCTACCACGTTCTGCCCATCTCGGTTTTCAGCACCCACCTACCACGTTCTTTTTTTCTAGTTTTGACCCATTGCCTGTATGTATAAAGAGAACAATCACCCTCTTACCATGTTCTGCCCATCTCTGCTTTCAATGCCCACCTACCACGTTCTGCCCATCTCTGCTTTCAATGCCCACCTACCACGTTCTGCCCATCACTGCTTTCCTTGCCCATCTCTGCTTTCATGGCCCACCTACCACGTTCTGCCCATCTCTGCTTTCATGGCCCACCTACCACATTCTGCCCATCTCTGCTTTCATCGCCCACCTACCACATTCTGCCCATCTCTGCTTTCATCGCCCACCTACCCTGTTCTGCCCTTCTCTGCTTTCATCACCCACCTACCCTGTTCTGCCCTTCTCTGCTTTCAGCACCCACCTACCACGTTCTGCCCATCTCTGCTTTCTGCACCCACCTACCACGTTCTGCCCATCTCTGCTTTCATCGCCCACCTACCACGTTCTGCCCTTCTCTGCTTTCATCACCCACCTACCCCGTTCTGCCCGTCTATGCTTTCCGCACCCACCTACCACGTTCTGCCCGTCTATGCTTTCAGCACCCACCACGTTCTGCCCATCCTCTGCTTTCAGCACCCACCTACCATGTTCTTCCCATCTCTGCTTTCAGCGCCCACCTATCACGTTCTGCCCATCTCTGCTTTTAGCGTCCACCTATCACATTCTGCCCATGTCGGTTTTCAGCACCCACCTACCACGTTCTGCCCATCTCGGTTTTCAGCACCCACCTACCACGTTCTGCCCATCTCGGCTTTCAGCACCCACCTACCACGTTCTGCCCATCTCTGCTTTCAGCACCCACCTACCACGTTCTGCCCATCTCTGCTTTCTGCACCCACCTACCACGTTCTGCCCATCTCTGCTTTCAGCGCCCACCTACCACGTTCTGCCCATCTCTGCTTTCAGCGCCCACCTACCACGTTCTGCCCATCTCTGCTTTCAGCGCCCACCTACCACGTTCTGCCCATCTCTGCTTTCGGCGCCCACCTACCACGTTCTGCCCAGCTCTGCTTTCGGCACCCACCTACCACGTTCTGCCCAGCTCTGCTTTCGGCACCCACCTACCACGTTCTGCCCAGCTCTGCTTTCGGCACCCACCTACCACGTTCTGCCCAGCTCTGCTTTCGGCACCCACCTACCACGTTCTGCCCATCTCTGCTTTCGGCACCCACCTACCACGTTCTGCCCAGCTCTGCTTTCGGCACCCACCTACCCTGTTCTGCCCTTCGCTGCGATCATCGCCCACCTACCACTTCCTTTGCATCTCTGCAGAATTCCATGAGAAGTAGTGTGAACGCTGTAAACCAGAACAGCCAATCGGCAGTCTTTTTTTTGATAGTTTGGGGACCATTGCCTGTATGTATAAAGAGAACAAACCCACTTGGGGAACCCCAAAATCATGTCTAAGACTCTACTGGCAACTTGCCCCCCCCCCCCCCCCAGTTTGGTGCACAGTGAAATCTGATGTCTGATTGGCTGCTCCACACTGTATATAGTGCCTTGTCTTTCACAGAAGAATTACACATTTTGAAGGATTGTGATTTCTGGTTAATCCTGTGTAATGAATCATTTGTTCCCTCAGTGTGCCCCTCAGCAAGATGGTGTCATAGCGTCTGCCTGTGTGACCCAGAAACAGCCATTCTGATTGGTGGGGAAGGAGCCAATGAGAAGCCGTGTCAGGACTCGCTATGGAAGCTGGAAATCGGTAAGAAGTTGTGATTTGGTAAAAAACATAGAATGTACTCTTTTGATGTCATATATTTCTATGGGCCTGGCCAATGAAGAGAATGGACTGGTGAACTGTTTTCCTGATTTCTGTGTTTACCCTTCAGACAACGACTTCTGGTTCCAGATAGATAACTGCCTCGGCACTGCCCCTCAGTGCTCCCGGGGCCACACTGCCACCTTTGACCCTGAGACCAAGAAGGTGTATGTGTACGGCGGTATGTGGGAGGGTCGCTGGCTCAGCAATGTCCATGTGCTGGACACTGTGGGGTGGAAGTGGACGGCGCTCATTGTAAGTATAGTGACCGTCTGAGTGCGAGCGATATGAAATGCTGAAGTCCATATTTATTGGTCTCCTTTTGGGTTTTTACCTTTTTGTCTTTCCCAGGCGGTGGGGAAGGTGCCGACACTCAGCTATCACAGCGCCACCATTTACCAGCGGGAGCTGTATGTGTTCGGCGGTCTGTGTCCACAGGTGGGATCCGATTCTGGGAGCTGCACCAATGCACTTTATATCTTCAACCCAGAATACAAGATCTGGTACCAGCCTATTGTGGAGGGTTCACGCCCGGTACCCAGATACGGGTGAGGGTTGTGTGTGTATGTATGGATATAAAGATAGTGAGAGATGGATAGAGCTAAGGAAGGGGGGAGATAGTGATTGAGAGAAGGATTGGGATAGTGATGGAGATGGATATAGAGATAGTAATTGATACAGAGTGAGAGATGGATAGATGGGGGGGGGGGGGGGGGGGGGGAGCGATGGTGACAGAGATAAGCTGGGTACACACTAATGCCCCATACACACGATCAGAAATTCTGCCAGAAAAAGTCAGATGTAAGCGTTTGGTCAGAAATTCTGACCGTGTGTATGCTTCATCAGACTTTTGCTGGCAGAATTCCAGCCAGCAAAAGATTGAGAGCATGTTCTCGATTTTTCAGTCGGAAAAAGTTCAGATCGGAAATTTTCCGATCGTCTGTACAAATTCTGATGCGCAAAAAATTCCTACGCATGCTCGGAAACAATTTTACGTGCGACGGAGCGGGCGAGCAGGAGATGAACTGCAGCCTGAGAGTCCTGTGGACTGGAAGCTCACCTTCGCCAGTGAAGTCGCTGTCACCGTGTATCAGAGGTGCAGGGTGGATCGACTGATTTTTTTTTTTTTTTTTTTATGTTTTATTTTTTTTGTCTTTTTTTTTTCCTGGTATTTTTTGTGGGACTTGATTCTAATGTTTTGTGCATTTTACTACATCGCTGCTTGTTAACAAATGCCATACAATTTTTTCTTATATAGCCCCCTAAATTATACTTGGTTACCTGTCTAAAGGGGGTGGTGCTAGGAGGTGTGTAGGGGAGGAGACAAGGGGCAGTTCTAGAGGGTGGGTAGGGGGTCAGAGACAGGTGTGGCCTGGTGGGAGGGGGGGGGGATTCTTGCACTTTCCTCTGAGAGAAAAAAAGCCCTGGATAGAGAGATGGTGGGAGATGGATAGAAATGGGGAGGGGGAGTGAAAGAAAGATGGATAGTGATGAATACTGATTGAGAGAAAGATAAAGATGTATAGAGGGAAAGCGTGTGAGAGATGGGTGGATAGTGAGACAGTGATGCAGAGTAGAGGCCTAACTAGAACCTTCAGGTTCCCAGTGCAAGAAACCATGAAGGCCCCCTCCCTCCGTTGATGGTATCAGTGGAGGGGGGGGGATGGAATAAGTGGCAGTGCTGGTGGAATGGGGATCAGTGGCAATGCTGGGGGGTGGGATGTGTTGCAGTATTGGTGACAGGATGGGATCAGTGGCAGTGCTGGGTGAGGATAGTTGGGATAAGCAGCACTCGCTCTGTGTGGATTCAGAACTCCATGCTTGCTGTGTCTCTGGCTCCCTCCAGGCTTCACGTGTCTCTTCACACAGTGGAGACCACCTCCAACTATCCCCCTTCACTCTACTGGGGCACCAGGCTGGATGAGAGGGGCAGCATATATAGCAATCAATGCCCTGGATTTTCCTCCCTGCAGCCACAGGGAGTAAAATGCAGGGCGTCAATTTTTATGCCGCTCCTCTCATCCAGGTGTAGACAAATGTTATAGGGAAGCCGCAGCCCCCCGCCCCCCCTCCCCCAAAGCATAGGGCCAGATCACAACTGCAACCCCAATAGTTAAGCCTCCTTGAGAGGTAGGCATAGAGATGGGGGAGAGAGTAAAGATGGGGGAGAGAGTAAAGCTGGGTACACACCAACATTTTTTTTTTTTAAACCTGACAGCTCTGGTTGGAGCCTCTGTACTAACCATCTGCCATTAGTACAGCGATCTCCCCCAATGAGCTGTTGTGTTTTGACGGGGGATGGCCCACCATCAGAACACTCGAATCAATGCTCTTCACCATTAGCTGAGAGCACTCATAGGGTGTCAGTCGGCTGCAGGTTTTCCAACATGCTCGTTCGAGAGAAGCCGGCCAAAGAGATAATGATTGTGAGACATACACAGATCGATAAAGATAGAGAATGATAAATATAGTGAGAGATAGGATAGACATAAAAATTATCATCTGTCATCTCTCCAGCTCTTTCAGGCTGTGGCCATGCTGAAACTTGTAGTTCTATAACCAGTTCTCTGTTCTCGCTTCTGGTCTCCCTCTCTGGCAGTCACAGTGCAACACTCCTTAGAAACCGACTGTTGATATTTGGTGGCCGGCGCTCTCCGACTCCTATCTATCTGAACGATTTGTACATCTTGGATCTGGGTGAGTCCACACCCTGCGCACACTTGATTTGTTGTCCCTGCAGGTTGCACTCTACCCATAATGCATTGTTCTGTAGGCTACATGGAGTTTACAACCGTGTCCTTTCCATCCTCGGCGGAGAGGCCGTCTCCACGCTGGTGAGATGGCACCCCCTAGTGTTTTGTGCACTCTCTCCACCAATAACTCTAATTTGCTCACAGAGCACATGATGTTCAATGTCTGTCAGCGTGGTCTATGATCTTTTCCTTCTCTGTCCCTGTTTCTGTGTGCTGTATTTGGTTAGTGTCAGCCTTCCATCTTCTCTACAGTTTCCATGCTGCCATGCAGGTGACTGATTACAAGCTCTTGGTCCATGGAGGCTGCTCTGCATCTGGAGCCCTGAAAGATGCCTTTATCTTTAACCTTGGTGAGTTCATTCAGTGTAATGTAACCTCTGATGGGGAGGGGGTCTCATAGTGTCATTATTCCATGTCATTTAAAGTATAACTAGAGGCAAAACATTTTTTTTAAATTTTGTATAAAGTGGAGAGGGACTAGACCCCCTGTCAGTTTATATTGCAGTCTTTGCCCCCTTTTAAGGAGATTTTCCCCACTCTATTTGTCCTGTTTACCATTATCATCGAAAGTGAAAGTAAAGGAAAATCCCAAATTTTGGGTTGTCCCCAGAAAAGTAATAGAGGGGAAATCTTCCAATGGGGACACCAAGGAACTAATTTTTTAATTTTACATGGATTTCCTCACTTCCTGTTTGGCTATGACACAGGAAGTGAAGAGAAATCTCCTGAATGGGACAGAGATGGCGGAAAAAAAATCTGACGCGTTATAACCCTTCCTTATTCTATTCAAAATGAAAAAAGTTTTGCCTACACTTCTACTTTAAGTGGATAGAAGCGATCATTTTTTTTAAATGTAATTTCTCCAGTCATCTTCCAGGACGGCACACCTAAGTAGGCCTGCCGTCCTGAAAGATTTCCTAGAAAACCCGTTACCAGTAAGTGTAACTGGTAATTATTTCAGTGATGGTGGTTGTCCTGTATGGGGAGAGTTCCTCTTACTTCCTATCCCCCTTAAAGTGGGAGTGGGGTCCCCCCAGATGATGATGATGGACAAAGGTGAAAGGAGGAGAGGTTGTGGGATCTGAACTCTCCCTGGATGGTGGAGGAGCAGGCTCTGGGCTCAGCTTCCCTGGATGGATATATTTAGTCTGCGGGACGTTCTGTTTTGGGGTAACGCTATTTCTGTTCTTCCAGATAAGATGTCGTGGAACTCCATCAAGTTTGGGGTGAGCACCCAGCTCCCACGTGCAGGCCACTCCTTACTGAACCTAACCTCCTCCCACCTGACAGACTCCGACAAAGAAAAGCGCGGAGGACGGAGCCTATGCAGAGTTCTCATTATTGGTGGATCTGACGGCTGCGGCAACTTCTTCAGTGACACCCCCAAGTTTCAGCTAGATCTGAGTATCTGAAGACCTTTTTTTTTTTTTATAATGCCGTAACTACCTCTTGTCCTGGGGTAGGGACATTTATTCTCAGTGTAGCTGTTAATGTAATGTCCTGTTGCAAGACCAGGGTGTGTTGTCCTATATATTGAGTATTTATTATATCGCCTTGTCCTTGTGGTTAGTTATGCTGTTTCCCTGTTGTGTGGTGGGGTATTTATTGTCCTGTACCTTCCATATATAAAGATATTGCAGTGATGTTACAGCATGGGTCTCTCTATAGTGTCAGACATGTTTTGGTATACATACATGGTGTAGTGCCAGAACAAGATATTGGCCTATAAATCATGTGCAAAATATATCATACAATAATTAAACCACGTTGCTTAATTAAAGTGACATTTGCAAAAAGTGAAAATGCAAATAATTAGATGATGGATAAAGTTGTAATGGTGTATTAATGCTACAACAGTTCACTCAGAGGAGGGATCTGAGATGTGGTTGAATACAAGGTAGAAGGTGCATGAAGAAACCCAAAAAGCTACAATTGGATCACCCGGAATTGTGCGCCCTCGGCCCAATTTAGGGGGTAAATACTCTTACTGGATGGTGTGGACATACATGCCAGCGGCAGTGTGTCAATCAGGCAGAAAATACCGAATAGGTAGACTCTGAGTTGGAAGACTGGACCTCATAAACCGGAAGTTGAAGCTCTGGTGGAAATCGTCCAAAATGTGGATGGTAGAAATCGTCCACCATATGGATCAGCAAATACATCCAATGAGCAGTATAAAGATCATGGAAAGAAAAAAGCCTCCATATGGTGTAGGTCAAGCAAGTAGAATTTATTTAAAAGTACAAACATCAGATGAGATGTGTACAAAAAATAGTGATCACAGATTTAAAAGCAATGTAGGGAGCTGGACTAGCAAACATGACGCGTTTCGTCCCACTGGCCTTCAATTGGTGTATTAGCTAGCTTTTCTAATAAAACATAAGTATGATGAGACCTCAGAGAACTGTGTGGTCCCGCCCGGGGTGCCCAGACCCGGAAGCATGACCGCCGGCGTGAGCTGCACGCCTCATTCTGAGGGCCGCTGGGTGCAGCAACGCCAATCACGTTATTCTACGTGTGACGTCCGAGCCTCGCTAAGGTGACCTGCCATGATGTATGATGCATCTATAGCAAACGTGCGCGCCCCTAGTAGACAGGAATCGCCCCTTCAATGAGGGATGAATTTGTCAATGATTTGGAACTGAGTTCCAGCTGGGATTTTGTTATGGTATTTTAGAGAATGACGGGGGACGCTGTGATTGGAATGACCCTTCTTGATGCTGGCCAAATGCTCATTGACCCTCACCGAGAAACTCCTGATGGTGCGTCCCACGTATTGCTTTTTACATGGGCAGGTCAACAAATATATGATAAATCGGGTGGCACAGGTCGTAAAGTGTTTCATATGGTAGGTACGTTGAGTGGTAGTGGATGTTAATGTATCTATTTAACGTCTCCCACAGGTGTTATGCAAACTTGCGTTATACCTGCGGCAGGGATGATACCCTTTACAGTGTTGGAAATAGTTTTCGGGGGGATCGATGATATTGGGGGCAATCTGTCCTTGTATAGACGATGCACCTCTATAAATCACCCCAGCACGTTCTGGAAGGATTGGTCCCAAATATCTATGGAAAATGGCGGAGGGTCCCTGCAGCGCCCGGTTCCTAAGTAGGGGATGTTCGTAAGTCGGGGACCCTCTGTATGGGCATATAAATCATGTGCAAAATATATCATACAATGTAATAATTAAACCACATTGCTTAATTAACCACTTTCAGACCGGACCAATTTGCAGCCAAAGGACCAGGCCCCTTTTTGCGATTCGGCACTGCGTCGCTTTAACTGACAATTGCGCGGTCGTGCGACGTGGCTCCCAAACAAAATTGACGTCCTTTTTTTCCCACAAATAGAGCTTTCTTTTGGTGGTATTTGATCGCCCCTGCGGTTTTTATTTTTTGCGCTATATAAACAAAAATAGAGCGACAATTTTGAAAAAAATGCATTATTTTTTATTTTTTGCTATAATAAATATCCCCAAAAAATATATAAAAAAACATTTTTTTCCCTCAGTTTAGGCCGATACGTATTCTTCTACATATTTTTGGTAAAAAAAATCGCAATAAGCGATTATTGATCGGTTTGCGCAGAAGTTATAGCGTTTACAAGATAGGGGATAGTTTTATAGCATTTTTATTAATAATTTTTTTTTTTATTATTAATGGCGGAGATCTGCGATTTTTTTTTTTGTGACTGCGACATTATGGCGGACACATCGGACATTTTTGACACATTTTTGGGACCATTGTCATTTTTACAGCAATTAATGCATTTAAATGCATTGATTTCTGTATAAATGACACTGGCAGTTTAGGAGTTAACCACAAGGTGGCAGTGTAGGGGTTAAGTAGGCCTAGGGGTGTTTTTTTTTACTGTGGGGGGGCGTGGCTGTCAGCTAGTGAATGCTGATCTCTGCTCCAATCACAGGGAGCAGAGATCGGCGTCACTAGTTGCTAGGCAGAACAGGGAGATGCTGTTTATCTCGGCATCTCCCCGTTCAGCCGCTCCGTGAGACGATCGCGGGAGTCCCCGCGGCGATCGAGTCCGCGGGGACCGCGGCCGGACTCACGGGGGTCCCGACCGGCGCGGGAGCGCGCCGCTCCCGGTGCGCTCCCGATGGCACGGACAGGCGAAAGGAGGGACGTATATATACGCCCTCCTGCCTGTACGTGCCATTCTGTCGACGTATATCGTCGTGCGCCGGTCGGCATGTGGTTAAAGTGCCAATTGCTTACCCCTTGATTTGCCTGTGATTCTTACTGATATTACACCTTTTTGCCTTGTATTCGTTCGAGGCTTGGAACGCATATTGCCATTTACTATTGGTCATTATAACTTTTGCACTCAGAATGAGGCTTTTGAGTCCATACTGAGGCTTGGCGCATGCGTTCGCTATAGACTCGTCATACGTCATGGCAGGTCACCTTTAGCGAGGCTCGGACGTCACGCGTAGTGTCATGTGCTTGGCGTTGCTGCGCCCAGCAGCCCTCATAATGAGGCGTGCAGCTCACGCCGGCGACCATGCTTCCGGGTCTGGGCACCGCGGGTGGGGCCACGCAGTTCTGAGGTCTCATTGTAATTATGTTTTATTATAAAAGCTAGCAATGTGACAAGAGCTGGCTAATACCCCAGTTGAAGTCCAGTGGGACGAAACGCGTCGTATTTGCTAGTCCAGCTCCCCACATTGCTTTTAAATCTGTGATCACAATTTTTTTTTGAACACATCTCATCTGATGTTTGTACTTTTAAATAAATTCTACTCGTTTGACCTACACCATATGGAGGCTTGTTTCTTTCCATGATCCTTATACTGCTTATCGGAGGTATTTGCTAATCCATATGTTGGACGATTTCCAACAGAGCTTCAACTTCCGATGTTCCATCTTGGAGTCTACCTATTCGTTTTTTTCTGCCTGATTGACCCACTGCTGCAGGCATGTGTGTCCACACCATCCGGTAAGAGTATTTACCATCTAAATTGGGCCGAGGACGCACTGTTCCGGGTTTTTGTGTTTCTTTTTTGGTTTCTTCATGCACCTTCTCCCTTGTATTGGATCACATCTCAGATCCCTTCTCCCCGAGTGGACTGTTCTAGCATATTGTGGCATCAATACACCATTATATGAACTTTATTCACCATCTAATTATTAGCATTTTCACTTTTTGCACTTCTGCACTTGGCACTTTAAGCAATGTGGTTTAATTATTGCATTGTATGATATATTTTGCACATGATTTATATGCCAATATCTTGTTCTAGCACTACACCATGTGTTACCATCCGTTTTAATTTGTCAAATTTTGTGTTAGCTGCTTAGATTTTTGTTTCAGGTTACCGCAGTAATCTCACCCCACTCACACATACATACATGCACACATACATACATACATACATACATACATACAAGACGCAGTGCTCTTACGCTCTTTTATTGAATCCAATACAGATCACATTGTAAATTTGAAGTGGTATCTGTTGGTCACCATGAGTATCCTGTAGGATGTTCTGAGACCCTAAGAACTAAAAGAATGGGGTGCTGAGAAGAATGTAGTCAAAAGGGGTCCTGTCCTCCTAGGACTGTTAGGCTCTGAGCTCTGGAGGGGTGTCGGGCTGCCGGGACGGGTGGCTGACCTGAAAGGCCTCCAGCTCCATCAGCGATTGGTTAATTCTGGAAATTGTAGGGTACGGTGCCATGTCCACCTTAAATCTGTAGCAAAAGAGAAATTGTGTAAGCGTATATGTGGGTTATATTACAAGCGCCCAGTAAAGGTGGGGGATGTGACCCAGAAACAGCCAGCCATGAGTCGGGTTTAAGGTCTGAGCTCTCCCCAGATTGACAGAGTTAGGGGTGCAGGGGGGGGGGTATACATCACAGTGGAAGAGATTTGGCTCACGGAGACAGTTCTTTGATTGTAATCGCTAAAGCCAGGTGGGTAGTGTGTAGTGTGTATGTGGTGCTCACCTGTTTGCATTGAACACCTGGGGTACTAGACACAGATCAGCCATGGTCACCTGCAGGGAGAGAACATTTTGTGTTAGGACTGGGCCCCAGTTGAACATCCCTTAGTTTGACAGGTATTGCTAATTTAACATTTGGGAAAACAATAACTAGTAATAAAAGTCCTTTTAACCACTTCCCGTCCAGCAACCTACCCATTTGTCGCAGGACTTTCGGTAGTTGTACCGGGATAATAACTGCAGGCATTACCCCGTTATTGTTTTTAGAGCTGGCGGTCAGCTCTTGTAATAGCAAACAGGAGCGGCTTACTAGCCGCTCGATTGCCATTACTTGCAGCCTCCCGCGGCTCTCCTGACCCACCAGGAGACCTGAGTGACCAGCCTACGGCCGGCCAAACAGCCAAGCAAAACCGGGATTGGCTGTTTTGTAACAGTACACTGAAAGCAATGACATCACTTCCGGTTTTCTCAGAAACCATCAGTACCAGTTTTTTTTAATCTAAAGCAGGGGTAGGCAACCTGGGGCCCTCCAGCTGTTGTGCAACTACATTTCCCATGAGGCATTGCAAGGCTGGCAGTTACAATTACTCCCAGATGCATGATGGGACTTGTAGTTCTGCAACAGCTGGAGGGCCCCAGGTTGCCTACCCCTGATCTAAAGCATTCAAAAACACAGATCTTGGCGTCTCTCCATAGAGTAGCTGTCACATGGATGTGTATATTCCTTGTGCTAAAAAAAAAAAAAAAGAACCAAAGCAACAGGGTAAAAAAAAATAAATAAATACAATTATTTAATAATGTAAAAAAAATAAAATAAACGACGTGCCCCCGGCCTCCTGCGCAAAGGCGATTGCACGTGTCGGTCCCACACATGTGAGGTGTCAACGTCATGGGCAGCAATTCTAGCACTTGACATAAATGTATATATACGACGTAGATCTAAAATGTGGTAACCTGTAAAGGCTTTTAAGGCGTCGCTTATGGATAGTAACATTTATGTTGTTTGCCGCCGTTGCATGGGCCTGCGCAATTTTAAAGTGTGACATGTTTGGTATCTATTTACTCGGCATAACATTTATATTTTACAACAAAATTGGGTTATGTCGGTTTTTTTGCATTAAAATTCAAAAAAAAACTGTTGCGCTCATACCGTGTGACAAAAAAAATTGCAAAACTATAAATTTTATTCTCTAGGGCCTCTACTTTAAAAAATATATATATAATGTGTGGGGGTTCTAACAAGTTTTCTAGCAAAAAAAATACTGCTTGTTGAACAAAAAGTGCCAGAAATGGCCCAGACTGGAGGTGGTTAAACTGTCCATCCCTCTGCCACGCCCCTGTACCTCGTCTCCTACGCAGTACCGTCCGGCTGTCTCCTGCAGGAGCTGCTCCAGAGCTGTGAATATAAAAGAGGCATTGAGTGAGCGTTCCCTCCATGGGACTGGAGCTTCCCCCTAATCCACAGACCCTCCATGTGCCCTTAGCTCTGCCCACACCTCTTCTCACCTTGAAAGCCACTTCTAATGAAGTACTGTGCCCATTCTTGGCTCCCGTCTCCCACTTTCTTCAGGACGACTAGGTTCTGGGGGGACAGACGGGAGGACTGTGAGATGTTTTGCTTTGAGGTCTCGAATGTGCTCATCGCACCTGGTACCTACCTGCAGTGGCTGGATCCCAGATGTTATGTGGTCACTGATCATTCGGCACCGTGCTCTCGGAACAGGGTCACGCGGGAGCAGGGCCGGGTTGGGCCGGGTCTCCTCCAAGTATTCGATGATTGCCAGCTGTTTGGGGGAGGGGAAACAATCATTATTTTTGCGATTTGTCAATTGAGGCACACAAGAATTCAGAAACTGTCGGGTTATGCTGCTTTCTACAGGAGGTTGGGAAACTGTCATTTTCCCTGCTGTGATAGAGGAATAATATTTTTGCTAGCCCCCTTATTGTATATATATATATATATATATATATATTATATATATATATTTTTTTTTACTGTGACTTCAATCACGATACCCACATCACTACTTGAGCTGGCCTCTACATAGCAGCTATTCAGGATTGGCCTATGCTCAGCACTAGCTTTGAAGGCTGTACAGTGACCACACTGCTTTGCTAAACATTGCAGGACTGGGATGGAATGTGCACTGGGCTCTGCATTGTGGCATATTCCAGATTTGAGGGGACTGTGTTGGGTAGCTGTGGAGTGCTTTCCAGGTCCAGAGCCTTGGCACATCCCTAGGGGGGGGGGGGGTACCCCTGTCTCTAAACACTCAGTAAGGCTAATCCTGCTGAAGTACCTGGAGGTACCTCACCATTTGCACCATTGGGTGCTTTCCTATTACACTGCTGCTCCTGCAACACCCCGTGGATCTCCAGTCTTGTTCCATTGCCCGCTTACAGTGACCCACATCTAAAACCCTCATTACCACCATCTGCCAGGGTTTGCAAGTACTCGCCCTTGCCTCACATTGCGCCTAGTTTGTTTCCACTACATAGCACATCGTGTCCTCCTAGAGAGGTTCAGTGATCAGTCCTGGTGACACTGGTCACCTCAGCCCACACTCCTCCTATGGTGTTAGGGGCATTTATCCAGTATCCGCAGAAGAAAACAATTCCTGTAATCCAGGGCTTGATAAACCCCAGGCGCCAGGTCACCATGGCAACAAGAAGTTTCATTCTGCCCCCCGAATGCTCTGCACACCCCTCCCCTCCCCCAATGTATCCCGGGCTCTGCTCGCCCATTTGCCGGCCGGGGACCGGCATAGCGGGTGCCGCCAGGTAGAGAGAAGAGCGGACACGTGTCTGCTCCCCTTCCCTTCTAGTTGTCACACGTCACTTCCGAGTCCCCAGTGACAGATTCCCCGGCCATCAAGGCCAGGAAAGAATGTAATGCAGTGCGATGTGGATTGCATTACATTCATTGGAGCACAGGGGAGACACGCATGGGCTTTTAGGCCTCAAATGTCTTATTAAAGTCACAAAAAAAAAAAAAAAAAACAATCATCACATAGGGGACTTTTTTTTGGACCCAATCGCCGCTGGTGTCCTGCGATCGGGTCACAGAGTTGAAGAACGGGGAGAGGTCTGTGTAAACAAACCTATCCCCATGCTTCCTAGTGACACTGTCACTGATCGTCTGTTCCCCGTCATCGGGAAAGCCGATCAGTGACGTCAGACGCAAAAAAAAAAAAAAGATAAGTAAAAAAAAATTCTATATATTTTTAATTGTAAAAAAATGTAAGTTACACCCAAGCACATAAAATCCCCCTTCAAAAAAAATTAAATAATAATCGATCCCCCTCCCACAGATACGCACTGAAAATGTTGATTGTGATACGTTGCATATGGCCACGCACGCCGTAATAAGAGCAATAATTTTAGCACCGGACCTCCTTCATAACACTAAACTGATGACCTATAGGGGGCTTTTCAAGCATCGCCTATGGAAAATAAAGGGGACTGACATGTTTAAGGTTTGACATGTTGGGTATCTATTTACTCAGCTTTTATATTTTACCCAAAAATTGGCAGTAATATCGTATGAAAAAAAAGGAACCACCCATTTTATTCTTAAGAGTGTCTGTTTTCAGAAAATATATCATGTTTGGGGGTTTTATGTGATCGTCAGGCCTACAATGATTTTTTTTTTTTTTTTTTTTAAACCTGTGCAAAAACGGCTCTGGCTATGAAAGGGTTAAAGGAAAATGAGAAAAAAAAAAAAGGCTCCTAACTTTTTTAGCCAGTTTCTAGATTCAAAGCAAATTTGCCAAGTCCTGCTGTAATCTAGAACCTCTATATTATAGGGTCATCCTTTATTGGAGTCTGCAGCAGCATTGTTGGGCAGAACTCCCCCATGTCCCTTCTGGACTTTTTGTCCGTGTGTCATAAACAGGGGGTACTATGACGAGGGAGGAGGCTGGTTGATATGCGAGGTATCGATGTCCGTTCGTGATTGGAATTTGTCCAACATGCTGGAGGTTCCCGAGTCATATATATATATATTATATATATATATATATATATATATATATATATATATATATATATATATATATATATATATATATAATATAAAAAAATCACATCAATCCCTGCCCTCAAGGAGCTTACAATCTAAGGTCCTTAACCGCTTAAGGCCCGCATTACGCCGATAGAAGTTGGAAAAATGGCACGGCTGGGCACAATCACGTACCTGTATGTGGCCCTTTAAGAGCCCAGCGCTCGCGACCCGGTCCTGAGCTCCGTGACCACGGCCGCGGGACCAGCGGACCCGATCGCCACTGGTGTCCTGCGATCGGGTCACAGAGCTGAAGAACGGGGAGAGGTCTGTGTAAACAAACCTCTCCCCGTGCTTCCTAGTGACGCTGTCACTGATCGGCTGTTCCCTGTCATCGGAAAAGCCGATCAGTGACGTCAGACGCAAAGCCACGCCCCCTACAGTAAAAAGAACACACACACTTAACCCCTCCCCGCCCCCTAGTGGTTAACTCCTTTACTGCCATTTACACAGGAATCAGTGCATTTAAATAGCATTGATTGCTGTAAAAATGACAATGGTCCCAAAAATGTCCGATGTGTCCGCCATAATGTCGCAGTCACAATAAAAATCGCTGATCGCCGCCATTACTAGTAAAAAAAAAAAAGAAATATTAATAAAAATGCTATAAAACTATCCCCAATTTTGTAAACGCTATAACTTTTGCGCAAACCAAAAAAAATAAAAAAGGGGGGAGAAAATAGAGAAAGCCAGGAGCGATAATAGCAATTTTCAAATGCAAAGCAGATTTCTTTGCGCAACACTTCTCGTTAATTGCGTTGCATGAGCTTGCCCAACTGTCCAACTTGCTCCGGTGCTTCCTCAAACTCCTTTCACTCTAGATGGTCCTAAGTCTCCTTTTATTTAGAATAGTCACTGAGTAATCGCTGTAGGGAGTTAGGAATAGGGGGTGCAGGCGATCCGTGTCGCTAGTACGGACAAGCAATCCGTGTCGCTGGTACGCCGACCATTTACCTTTTGACCACTAGTCCTCCCTCCTTTTTGTTCTCTGCCTGAGGTTCTTCCTTTCTACAGCGGGGGCGTCGGGGGGGGTATGGGAGGGGGAGTCCGTGGCGATGTTATAATATTCGCCACAATATTTTAAAAGTTATAGTTGTCGTCTTGGACTTATTCTCTTAACGATATAGTGGCAGATAACTTAATATCTAAGATAGCGATAGTAGTAGTAATAGTAGTAGTAGGATCCAGCAAGCCATTCAAGTTACACAGTTGATACAGTTCATTTATAACCATTTATAGTTGTAGTTTTGTTCAGCCTTCAGCCTGCAACCTGCAACCTGCATCAATTCAAATCAGGCAGGCAATCCCTCTAGAAAAGTTCATTCATGGGCCCAACGGGCCACTCACCACTCCTGGTGCTGGCTGCTGACTCCCGATGGTTCCTCCATCCGGTCGTTGTTTCAGTGTCTATTCAGGGGGTCAGGGTTCCCCCCTCCTGTACCGGCAGGCCGAATCCCCTATACTGCACCGGCTGTGCGCTCTCCAGTGAGGATCGCCTCTAGGAACCACATAGGTGCTCTCTGTCCGGAGGCCGGGGATCTTCCAGGTACCTTCAGGATGTGGGGTGGGGCAGTCGGGGGGTATCCTCAGAGCATGCGGTTAGCGGCTAGTGGGAAAGCTCCAGACACCGCCGGTCATCTTCTCCTCACACCGGCCGCGTCTAGCGGGTCGGCATGCTCGGTGTGTTGGAGCGAGTGGGACGGGGCGGTTGCTAGGAGAGCAAGGGGTTCATGACGCTCCTCCCTCCCCAACCACCTATGTTGGATCCTGTCTAAATTGGCCCTAGTATGTATGAATGTGAGTTGGGGACCTTAGATTGGAAGCTCCTTGAGGGTAGGGACTGATGTGAATGTACAATATATATATATAAAGCGCTGCGTAAATAGAAGGCGCTATACAAGTACCTGAATTAATAATAATATATAATGCTCCTTATGGGATTGGATGATCCCAGCTCTATATAATGTCCCCCCTTATGGGATTGGATGATCCCAGCTCTATATAATGTCCCCCCCTTATGGGATTGGATGATCCCAGCTCTATATAATGTCCCCCCCTTATGGGATTGGATGATCCCAGCTCTATATAATGTCCCCCCCTCATGGGATTGGATGATCCCCGCTCTATATAATGTCCCCCCTTATGGGATTGGATGATCCCAGCTCTATATAATGTCCCCCCTTATGGGATTGGATGATCCCAGCTCTATATAATGTCCCCCCCTAATGGGATTGGATGATCCCAGCTCTATATAATGTCCCCCCTTATGGGATTGGATGATCCCAGCTCTATATAATGTCCCCCCCTTATGGGATTGGATGATCCCAGCTCTATATAATGTCCCCCCCTTATGGGATTGGATGATCCCCGCTCTATATAATGTCCCCCCCTTATGGGATTGGATGATCCCAGCTCTATATAATGTCCCCCCCTTATGGGATTGGATGATCCCAGCTCTATATAATGTCCCCCCCTTATGGGATTGGATGATCCCAGCTCTATATAATGTCCCCCCCTAATGGGATTGGATGATCCCAGCTCTATATAATGTCCCCCCCTTATGGGATTGGATGATCCCAGCTCTATATAATGTCCCCCCCCCTTATGGGATTGGATGATCCCAGCTCTATGTGATGTCCCTTCTTGTAGTTCATGTAGTTCCTTCAGTCACAAATTTAAAAAGGAACAACAGCTGCAGGGGAGAAGAGCTATCTGTGTGCAGTCAGCCCTGATCCAGGAAAAAAAAAGTCTAGAACCTCTGAACTGTGTTTTATCTCTCTTGGTGGCCCTTATATATATCTCAGATCTGAGTTGGCATTCTCCATCCTAGATGTTATACTCCATTCTAATAATACTGTTTGGATCCACTGACTATCAGTCGGGAATCAGTTTATGGATCTCGTACTCACCGATTGGCTCAAGGTGACACCATCAATCATGAGCGCTGGAACTTGCAGCATGGGGTTCACCCGCTTGAATTCATCAGTCAGCTTATGGAGAGAAAGACGGGGCAAATAATAATCGTTAAATGTCGACTTCTACTCTGTGGAACTACAATTCCCAACATTCCCCATCTGCCTTGAGGATAACAAAAGTAAATATGCCCCCCACCTGGAAACGTTGAAAATGCCCCCCACCCCTCCGATCTACACATACAGGAGACCTACCTGTTGGCCGCCATCTTTGATAAGGTTGATGGGTTGGTGATCGTACTGGATACCTTTCAGGGCCAGAGCTGTAAACACAGAGACAGTTGGTAGAAGGTGTGGGCGGGGCCTGGATGGGTCTCGGGGGGTGGGCAGGACTAATGCAACTAAAGCTTATCTTTCCCTACTGCGATCAGATGGTACAATCTGTAGGTCAGGTGATCTGATTGTCAATCCCAGCTCTATATAACATGTTCCGCTTTATGGGATTGGATGATCCCAGCTCTATATAACATGTTCCTCTTTATGGGATTGGATGATCCCAGCTCTATATAATGTTCCTCTTTATGGGATTGGATGATCCCAGCTCTATATAATGTCCCCCCTTATGGGATTGGATGATCCCAGCTCTATTAGATGATCCCAGCTCTATATAAGGTTCCTTCTTATGGCATTGGATGATCCCAGCTCTATAATGTTCCCCCTTATGGCATTGGATGATCCCAGCTCTATAATGTTCCCCCTTATGGCATTGGATGATCCCAGCTCTATAATGTTCCTTCTTATGGGATTGGATGATCCCAGCTCTATAATGTTCCTTCTTATGGGATTGGATGATCCCAGCTCTATAATGTTCCTTCTTATGGGATTGGATGATCCCAGCTCTATATAATGTTCCTTCTTATGGGATTGGATGATCCCAGCTCTATAATGTTCCCCCTTATGGGATTGGATGATCCCAGCTCTATAATGTTCCTTCTTATGGGATTGGCTGATCCCAGCTCTATAATGTTCCTTCTTATGGGATTGGATGATCCCAGCTCTATAATGTTCCTTCTTATGGGATTGGATGATCCCAGCTCTATAATGTTCCCCCTTATGGGATTGGATGATCCCAGCTCTATAATGTTCCTTCTTATGGGATTGGATGATCCCAGCTCTATAATGTTCCTTCTTATGGGATTGGATGATCCCAGCTCTATATAATGTTCCTTCTTATGGGATTGGATGATCCCAGCTCTATAATGTTCCTTCTTATGGCATTGGATGATCCCAGCTCTATAATGTTCCTTCTTATGGCATTGGATGATCCCAGCTCTATTAGATGATCCCAGCTCTATAATGTTCCCTATGGTACAATCCCTATACCATCCAATCTTCTACATTCAATCCCCGCTGGATTGTGTCATCAGAAGGTGACAGTGAGTTCTGTGATTGGACAGCTGGAGGGAGCTGCACAGAGATTGGATCATCTGGGGATCTTCCTCTCACATTCCAATCTTTATGTGATAAAGAAAATGTTAGTCCGGGAAAACCGTGTCACTTCGGGGGAATATGTGACAGACATCTGAGAAAGAGGACCTGTCAGGATGCTGTTATCTGGCCCAGCTGAGGCTCCTGCCATTGGCCGACTCCACGGTGCAGCAATGGCCACACCCTGGAGGAGCCTCACCTGAGCCATCTAGGCGGGTCCTCTTTTAGAACATAACACTGCTCTGTACATGTGTGGCCACCATGACACCCGCCAGACAGAACTCACCGATACGAACCCTCCATGTGCAGGAGCTGCGGAAATATCCGAACAGGAGGGGCTGGAGAGAGAAGAGTGTAGTGTCAGCTAGGTGAGCCTGGACAGCGCTGAGCATGGCCTCTGCACACAGGCCAGCATCTCAGCCCCTTCCCATAAAGCACCAACCGCAGGCTCTGCACAGGCCAGCATCCCCACTATACAGCATCAACCGCAGCCTCCGCGCACAGGTCAGATCTCCCACCATACAGCTTCAACTGCAGCCTCTGCGCACAGGTCAGCTCTCCCACCATACAGCATCAACCGCAGCCTCTGCGCACAGGTCAGCTCTCCCCACCATACAGCATCAACCGCAGCCTCTGCGCACAGGTCAGATCTCCCCACCATACAGCACCAACCGCAGCCTCTGCGCACAGGTCAGCTCTCACCACCATACAGCATCAACCGCAGCCTCTGCGCACAGGTCAGCTCTCCCTGCCATACAGCATCAACCGCAGCCTCTGCGCACAGGTCAGCTCTCCCCGCCATACAGCATCAACCGCAGCCTCTGCACACAGGTCAGTATTCACAGTACAACCCCAACTGCAGCCTCTGCACCCATGCCAACACTCCCAGTACAGCAGCAGCCACAGCCTCTGCGCACAGGTCAGCTCTCCCCGCCATGCAGCACCAACCGCAGCCTCTGCACACAGGTCAGATCTCCCACCATACAGCATCAACCGCAGCCTCTGCGCACAGGTCAGCTCTCCCCGCCATACAGCATCAACCGCAGCCTCTGCGCACAGGTCAGCTCTCCCCGCCATACAGCATCAACCGCAGCCTCTGCGCACAGGTCAGCTCTCCCCACCATACAGCATCAACCGCAGCCTCTGCGCACAGGTCAGCTCTCCCCGCCATACAGCATCAACCGCAGCCTCTGCGCACAGGTCAGCTCTCCCTGCCATACAGCATCAACCGCAGCCTCTGCGCACAGGTCAGCTCTCCCCGCCGTACAGCATCAACCGCAGCCTCTGCGCACAGGTCAGCTCTCCCCGCCGTACAGCATCAACCGCAGCCTCTGCACACAGGTCAGTATTCACTGTACAACCCCAACTGCAGCCTCTGCACCCATGCCAACACTCCCAGTACAGCAGCAGCCACAGCCTCTGCGCACAGGTCAGCTCTCCCCACCATACAGAATCAACCGCAGCCTCGGCACACAGGTCAGCTCTCCCCACCATACAGCACCAACCGCAGCCTCGGCACACAGGTCAGCTCTCCCCACCATACAGCATCAACCGCAGCCTCGGCACACAGGTCAGCTCTCCCCACCATACAGAATCAACCGCAGCCTCTGCGCACAGGTCAGCTCTCCCACCATACAGCATCAACCGCAGCCTCTGCGCACAGGTCAGCTCTCCCCACCATACAGCACCAACCGCAGCCTCTGCGCACAGGTCAGCTCTCCCTGCCATACAGCACCAACCGCAGCCTCTGCGCACAGGTCAGCTCTCCCCACCATACAGCATCAACCGCAGCCTCTGCGCACAGGTCAGCTCTCCCCGCCATACAGCATCAACCGCAGCCTCTGCACACTCGTCAGTATTCACAGTACGACCCCAACTGCAGCCTCTGCACGCATGCCAACACTCTGAGTACAGCAGCAGCCACAGCCTCTGCACACAGGTCAGCACTCACTTTCTCTGTAGACGCCATGGTTCCAAGAGAAGATTCTGAACACTGACCAATCAGCAGATGCCTCAGATCCGCCCCCCATGTGGCTCTGATTACAGAGCAAAGTCTAGTACAAAGTGCAACCCCCCCCCAAAAAACACACAGAGCTCTCTAGAAAAATTAAAGCTGAACTGTGTGCGCGGCTCACACCAACCAATCAGATTCTTCCACGCTGCACTACTGCCATACGTAGTTGCCATTGGTTACAGACACCAGCATATAGACAGCAACCATTTAGAATTCCTATTTCGGTGATCTGGTCTCAGTAGGTGTGGCCTTGTTGCTATGGGTTATGGTCCCATGTCTGAAGTTAAAGTGTTACTAAACCCCGGACCCTGCATTCATTATATCTGGTCCCCCACAATACACAGTAACATGGGAATGCAATTATTTTAGTAAATATAAACTGCTAAATACCTTTTCTCATCAGCAGTATATAGCAGTCTTGTGGCTTCTATCAGTGTCTGGTTAAAGCTTGTAGGAGGAGTTTTCATTCTCCTCTGACTGTCCCATGAGGCTGCAGCACCCCTGACCCTGTGCGGATCACATGCACTCTCCCAAGAGGAAAATCTCTCTAGCAATACACACCAAACTGAGCATGTGCAGAGTGCGCCCAAGGCTCTGTACTACCAGGAGATGGATTGGGGACAGTGGAAGAAGGGGAGGATCAGAGAAGACAGGATCACAGTCCTTTTACACAATTCAGAGGAATAACCCCTTAGGTTCCACAGTGAGTATAACAAGCATGCTTTACTGCATATAAGGATTTATTTTACTGTTGTGGGTTTAGTAACACTTTAAGCCTGGGTTCAGCTGAACTCGCACGATTTCAAACCGGCATTTCAGTCCGACTTTGACAGACATCTGTGCGGGTTCATTCACAGATGTCTATTGAAATCGCCACCCCCGAAGTCGCCAAAAGCAGCGCAGGAACTACTTTTGGGAATTGTCAGAGTCGTCAACGCGGCGCATGCGCACATCTTAGGAGTTTTTTTCGATGGGAGATACCATTTTCACTGTTCTATCAAATTACCGCTACCTGTTAGATCATGAAGTGTTTGGAACGCATAGCGCATGCGCAGTAAGTATTTTTGGTCGGACCGTCACGTCCATTACACAATCTGATGGGTAGCGGTAATCTGATAGAACGCCGGTCCAAGCATGTGGGCGGATCCCAGCCATATGGTCGCCATCTTTCCCGGACCGGCTCTGTGACGTCAGCTGACAGCGGCCTTCAGCCCTCCTGCCTGCTGAGAACGGGTCCCAGGAGTACAGAATGAACTGCACTCCTATGATCTACAGGTACAGCCGAACGAGCTTTGCCCGTACTTCTCCTTTAATGCTGATGGGCGGAGGTGGGTGAGCTGGATAAACTGATCCAATGACGTCCTGTGTACCGCCTCCGAGGGGCCGAAAATACCAGAGTCATGGGTTTTGGTGCTGCTCATAGCAACCAGTCTGTACCGCCTTGTTTGTCACTGAAAATTACACTTTGTATGTGACCAGGATGCAAAGGACTCCTGGGAGCAAATTGAGGGGGGGGGGGTGCCATGGGGCCCCAGATGGGTGGTGGGGGCCCTGGGAGTTCTCCTCTTTAATCTTTTAGTGGGGCTCTCAACCTGCTGAGGTGGTGGGAGGGGCACCTTAAGGCATTTTTTCAAAAGACACGCCCATCACACCTCCCAGGTCCCGCCCCCGCGGACTCTCCTGGGTTTAACCGCATTACATGATTACATTTATGGTAGGTTTGCTGCGATATAAATATGCAAGACAGAAATTCCACAGTGTGGAGGTCAGTGGCCCTGGTTGGGAACTTGTAAGGACAGTGATCCAGACAGGACACCCCCCCCCCCCCCAGTCGTTGCTAAGGGTTACCGATCTCAGCACACCACGTGACTCCCCGCCTGCCGTACCCACCAATCAGCGCTCAGCACATACCTTCACGAGCGCCGCGGCCATCCTGCAGCGTTCAAAGGGGCGGGGCTGAGAGCGATTCGAGTGACGGGTTATAGGCAGGGCCTGCTGGAGGGGGCGGGGCCCGTGCGGCCATTTTCTCGAAGAGTACAGCGCAGCCTCTAGCGGCGGCGGGACGTCACGTCTCCATAGTGACCGGCTGGAAGCTCCCAGGCCGGTGTATGGATGAGGTTCGCAGGCCGGAGAGGGGCCCCCGAGGGGAGGAGGAGATGGGGGGACCCAGAGTATGGCCGGTTCTGTCCGCCCTCATCGCCCTGTCCACCATTACCCGATTCCACCGCCTGGGGGAGCCGCCACACGTCTGGTGAGCGTTACTAACCACTGAGCACTGCTAACCGCCGAGCATAGCCGCCTGGGGGCGCTAACACTTCATTATGTCTCTAAACACTCCTCATATATCAACACTTATTACTAACCACTGACTTCCCTAACCACTCATTACTATTACTAACCACTGACATTCCAACCACAGACCCCTACTGACTTATGACCGTTACTAACCACTAATCATTTCTAAACTCCGACCGTAATACTGACTGACCCCTAATCTCTGTCTGTCCCTCACCGACAACCGCCCTTCCCTCACCGCCAACCGTCCGTCCCTCACCCTCCAACCGTCTGTCCCTCACCGCCAACCGTCCGTCCATCACTTTCCAACCGCCCGTCCCTCACCGCCAACCGTCCGTCCCTCACCGCCAACCGTCCGTCCCTCACCCTCCAACCGTCGGTCCCTCACCCTCCAACCGTCCGTCCCTCACCGCCAACCGTCCGTCCATCACTCTCCAACCGCCCGTCCCTCAGCCTCCGACCGCCCGTCCCTCACCCTCCGACCGTCCGTCCCTCACCCTCCGACCGTCCGTCCCTCACCCTCCGACCGTCCGTCCCTCACCCTCCGACCGTCCGTCCCTCACCCTCCGACCGTCCGTCCCTCACCCTCCGACCGCCCGTCCCTCAGCCTCCGACCGCCCGTCCCCCCCCCTCCGACCGTCCGTCCCTCACCCTCCGACCGTCCGTCCCTCACCCTCCGACCGTCCGTCCCTCACCCTCCGACCGTCCGTCCCTCACCCTCCGACCGTCCGTCCCTCACCCTCCGACCGTCCGTCCCTCACCCTCCGACCGTCCGTCCCTCACCCTCCAACCGTCCGTCCCTCACCCTCCAACCGCCCGTCCCTCACCCTCCAACCGCCCGTCCCTCACCGCCAACCGTCCGTCCCTCACCGCCAACCGTCCGTCCCTCACCCTCCAACCGTCCGTCCCTCACCCTCCAACCGTCCGTCCCTCACCGCCAACCGTCCGTCCATCACTCTCCAACCGCCCGTCCCTCAGCCTCCGACCGCCCGTCCCTCACCCTCCGACCGTCCGTCCCTCACCCTCCGACCGTCCGTCCCTCACCCTCCGACCGTCCGTCCCTCACCCTCCGACCGTCCGTCCCTCACCCTCCGACCGTCCGTCCCTCACCCTCCGACCGCCCGTCCCTCAGCCTCCGACCGCCCGTCCCTCACCCTCCGACCGTCCGTCCCTCACCCTCCGACCGTCCGTCCCTCACCCTCCGACCGTCCGTCCCTCACCCTCCGACCGTCCGTCCCTCACCCTCCGACCGTCCGTCCCTCACCCTCCGACCGTCCGTCCCTCACCCTCCGACCGTCCGTCCCTCACCCTCCAACCGTCCGTCCCTCACCGCCAACCGTCCGTCCCTCACCGCCAACCGCCCGTCCATCACTCTCCAACCGTCCGTCCCTCATCCGTCCCTCACCGCCAACCGTCCGTCCCTCACCGCCAACCGTCCGTCCCTCACCGCCAACCGTCCGTCCCTTACTCGCCAACCGTCCGTCCCTCACTCGCCAACCGTCCGTCCCTCACTCTCCAACCGTCCGTCCTTCACCGCCAACCCTCCGTCCCTCACCGCCAACCGTCCGTCCCTTACTCGCCAACCGTCCGTCCCTCACTCTCCAACCGTCCGTCCCTCACTCTCCAACCGTCCGTCCCTCACTCTCCAACCGTCCGTCCCTCACTCTCCAACCGTCCGTCCCTCACCGCTAAACCGTCCGTCCCTCACCGCCAAACCGTCCGTCCCTCACCGCCAAACCGTCCGTCCCTCACCGCCAACCGTCCCTCCCTCACCCTCCGACGGTCCGTCCCTCACCCTCCGACGGTCCGTCCCTCAACCTCCAAACATTTCTAGCCACCAACCGTGCCTTACCTCCAACCGGCCCTAACCGCCGACCATTTCTAACTTCCAACCAGCATTTGAGGTATAGGAGAGCAAGGTTTTGGACTTTATATGAAACATGCAGCCAGGGAGGCAACGCAGAACAATGATGTCTGGTGGATAAACCATAATTGTGACCATATATATAGCATAGTGACAAAATACATACAATATAATGCAGTAAAACAAGGAAACTTTAATTCCATAACATAATACATAGTAGTATAATAGCATATAGACATAGCAACATAGTGGTATCCCAGTAGTAACACCATAAAAACGCCAGACTCATTAATGCATGTCTCCACAGTAATAGACATCATTTTTATAGATGGGATTTCTAGACAGTTGTGCTCATAAGTTTACATACCCTGGCAGAATTTATGATTTTTTGGCCATTTTTCAGAGAATATGAATGATAAACACAAACACATTTCTTTCACTCATGATTAGTGTTTGTCTGAAGCCATTTATTATAAATCAACTGTTTACTCTTTTTAAATCATAATGAAAACAGAAACTACCCATATGACCCTGATCAAAAGTTTACATACCCTGGTGATTTTGGCCTGACAACATGCACACAAGTTGACACAAAAGTGTTTGGCTATTAAAAGGTAACCATCCCCACCTGTGATCTGTCTGCTTGTAATTAATGTGTGTGTATAAAAGGTCAACGAGTTTCTGGACTCCTGAGAGACCCTTGCATCTTTCATCCAGTGCTGCACTGACAATCTGGATTCCGAGTCATGGGGAAAGCAAAAGAATTGTCAAAGGATTTGCAGGAAAAGGTAGTTGAACTGTATAAAACAGGAAAGGGGTATAAAAAGATATCCAAGGAATTGAGAATGCCAATCAGCAGTGTTCAAACTCTAATCAATAAAGTGGAAAATGAGGGGTTTTGTTGAAACCAAACCACGGTCAGGTAGACCAACTAAAATTTCAACCACAACTGCCAGGAAAATTGTTCGGGATGCAAAGAAAAACCCACAAATAACTTCAGGTCAAATACAGGACTCTCTGAAAACATGTGGTGTGGCTGTTTCAAGATGCACAATAAGGAGGCACTTGAAGAAAGATGGGCTGTATGGTCGAGTCCCCCGAAGAAAGACATTAGTACACAAATGCCACGAAGTATCCCACTTACAATATGCCAAACAGCACAGAGACAAGCCTCAAACCTTCTGCCACAAAGTCATTTGGACTGATGAGACCAAAATTGAGCTTTTTGGCCACAACCATAAACACTACATTTGGAGAGGAGTCAACAAGGCCTATGATGAAAGGTCCACCATTCCTACTGTGAAACACGAAGGTGGATCACTGATGTTTTGGGGATGTGTGAAAAAAATTCATGGCAAAATATGAATGCAGTATGTTATCAAAAAATACTGGAGGAACATTTGCATTCATCAGCCAGGAAGCTGCGCATGGGACGTATTTGGACATTCCAACATGACAATGATCCAAAACGCAAGGCCCAAGTCGTCCCGTCATTGGCTACAGCAGAATAAAGTGAAGGTTCTGGAGTGGCCATCTCAGTCTCCTGACCTCAATATCATGGAGCCACTCTGGGGAGATCTCAAATGTGCCGTTCATGCAATACAGCCCAAGAATTTACAGGAACTGGAGGCTTTTTGCCAAAAGACTTCAAGCTGTCATTGATTTTAAAGGGGGCAATACACAGCATTAAGAACTGGGGCATGTAAACTTTTGATCAGGGTCAATTGGGTAGTTTCTGTTGCCATTATGATGTAAAAAGAGTAAACGCAGTTGATTGATAATAAATGGCTTCAGCCAAACACTAACCAGGAGTGAAAAAAGTTTTAGTGTTTATCATTCATATTCTCTGAAAAATGGCCAAGAAATCATAAATTCTGCCAGGGTATGTAAACTTATGAGCCCAACTGTATGTGGCTCCCACTACCCTCCACCATCCATGGGGGGGTTCTTTCCTAGGGAGTGCATTTAATGTTGGTCCTTCCATCTGTGTTATGGAGATCACCGCCTCAGCTCCCGGGGCTTATGATCCAGCCCTTGCCCCCTTTACCCGTGCCCAGACTCATGACTGGTCTATAAGTATGAGTGGGGGACTTACTCTTGTACTATTCCTTTTAATTATTATCCTATCTAATACTTAGCTTTTAATACTTCCATAGACCTCTACACCACATCTTCTCCTGAAGAGTGACAATGTAGCCACGAAATGCGTCAAGCTATCTTATGCCTTCTATGCTACTTTCATAAACTACCTATAACATGTTCTTTTGGATTCTACCAACTTGAATACAAATTATGTCTATTACTGTGGAGACACGCATTAATGAGTCTGGCATTTTTTATGTTACTACTGTGATACCACTATGTTGCTATGTCAATATGCTATTATACTACTATGTATTATGTTATGGAATTAAAGTTTCCTTGTTTTACTGTATTATATTGTATGTATTTTGTCACTATGCTATATATGGTCACAATTATGGTTTATCCACCAGACATTGTGCTGTGTTGCCTCCCTGGCTGCATGTTTCATATAAAGTCCCAAACCTTGCTCCTCATATACCTCAAATGTCGGATGGAGGTACATTATAAAGTCCCAAACCCCTTTTCTCTTAACCTCCAACTGGCCCTAACCACCAACGGTGCCTAACCTCCAACTGGCCCTAACCACCAACGGTGCCTAACCTCCAACTGGCCCAAATCACCAACTGTGCCTAACCTCCAACTGGCCCAAATCACCAACGGTGCCTAACCTCCAACTGGCCCAAATCACCAACGGTGCCTAACCTCCAACTGGCCCAAATGACCAACGGTGCCTAACCTCCAACTGGCCCAAATGACCAACGGTGCCTAACCTCCAACTGGCCCAAATGACCAACGGTGCCTAACCTCCAACTGGCCCAAATGACCAACGGTGCCTAACCTCCAACTGGCCCAAATGACCAACGGTGCCTAACCTCCAACTGGCCCAAATGACCAACGGTGCCTAACCTCCAACTGGCCCAAATGACCAACGGTGCCTAACCTCCAACTGGCCCAAATGACCAACGGTGCCTAACCTCCAACTGGCCCAAATGACCAACGGTGCCTAACCTCCAACTGGCCCAAATGACCAACGGTGCCTAACCTCCAACTGGCCCAAATGACCAACGGTGCCTAACCTCCAACTGGCCCAAATGACCAACGGTGCCTAACCTCCAACTGGCCCAAATGACCAACGGTGCCTAACCTCCAACTGGCCCAAATGACCAACGGTGCCTAACCTCCAACTGGCCCAAATGACCAACGGTGCCTAACCTCCAACTGGCCCAAATGACCAACGGTGCCTAACCTCCAACTGGCCCAAATGACCAACGGTGCCTAACCTCCAACTGGCCCAAATGACCAACGGCACCTAACCTCCAACTGGCCTTAACCACCAACATTTCTAACCTCCAACTGGCCCTAACCACCAACATTTCTAACCTCCAACTGGCCCTAACCACCGACCAGTTCTAACCTCCAACCGGCCCTAACCACCGACCCATTTCTAACCATCAACATTTCTAACCTCCAACCGGCCCTAACCACCGACCATTTCTAACCACCAACTGTGCCTAACCTCAACCTGGTCCTAACCACCGACCATTTCTAACCTCCAACCGACCATTTCTAACCACCAACCGTGCCTAACCTCCGACCATCCCTAATCACTGACTGTCTTCAACCTCCTTCTGTCCCTAACCTCGGACCATCCCTAACCACCGACCGTCTTCAACTTCCAACTGTTACTGTCACTGACCATTTCTAAATTCTGACTGTCCCCAACTACCAACTGTCTTCAACTTCCGACCATCCCTAACCTCTGAGCGTTGCTAACCTGCAACTATCTCGAACCACAGACCGCCTTCAAACCTGACGGTCCCTAACCTCCACTTGTCTCTGATCACCCCCAATCTCCAACTGTCCTTCACATCT
Source organism: Lithobates sylvaticus (assembly GCA_028564925.1). Lineage (NCBI taxonomy): Eukaryota > Metazoa > Chordata > Amphibia > Anura > Ranidae > Lithobates > Lithobates sylvaticus. The sequence continues at coordinate 56,068,958 of CM053038.1, forward strand.
GACCATCCATAACCACGGACTGTCCCTAAACTTTGACCACCCCCAACCTCCAACTGCCCCTAACCTCTGACCGCCTCTAACCACTGTCCGTCCCTAATCACTGATCAGCTCAAGCGCCGAACATCCCTAACCATTAACATTTCCTACCTGCTGGCCATCTTCAACTACTGATCATTCCAATTTATTGACCATCCCTAACTACTTTCACTATCCAAAACCCTTAACATTTATAACCTCTAACTATTCCTACTCCCTGATCATCCCTAACTTCTGACCATCCCTAACTATTAATATTTCTAACAATTCCCACCCACTGATTACCACCAACCATCCCTAACCTCTGACCTCCAACCATTACCATGGCCTAGGGGAGTTGCCCTGTGTCTAGTGCAGTGATGGCGAACCTTTTTGAGCCAGAGTGCCCAAACTGAAATAAATACATTGGTTTTGTGTTGCAAAGTGCCAACACAGCAATTCGCGAGAGAGGGGGGCTGAGTGAAAGAGAGGGGTTGTGTGTGTGTGTGTGAGAGAGTGAGAGAGAGAGAGAAGAGGAACAGAGAGAGGAAGGGGGGCTGAGAGAGAGGGGCTGAGAGAGAGGGAGAGGGGACAGAGAGAGAGGGAGAGGGGACAGAGAGAGAGGGAGAGGGGTGTGAGAGAGATGATGAGAGAGAGGGGCAACAGAGAGAGGGAGAGGGGCTGAGAGAGAGGGGTTTGAGAGAAATGCTGAGAGAGAAATGAGAGAGAGAGGAGGAACAGAGAGAGGGAGGGGGACAGAGAGAGGGGGACAGAGAGAGGGGGGGGGGTGAAAGAGGGGGAACAGAGAAAGAGAAGGGGGACAGAGAGAGAGAGAAGAGGGACAGAGAGAGATGCTGAGAGAGAGGGGGACACTAAGGGGGGGAACGGAAAAAGAGGGGGGCTGAAAGAGAGGGAGGGGGGCTGAGAGGAGAAAGAGACGGCTAGCTCTGTCCTGGACCCTCTCGTGTGCCCACCAAGATGGCTCTGCGTGCCAGCTGTGGCACGCGTGCCATAGGTTCGCCATCACTGGTCTAGTGAGTGCAGGCCAACCACTGGCTCAAGAAGTAAGGCAGCAATGAGTCATCTGTTAATGTGAGGTGGAAAGGATACGGGTGGGACCCTCTCTTTGATGTGGCAGTATGTGGGTGGATCTGTGCAGTTTGGCGGTTGTAAAGTGAACACAGTGTGTCTTCTCTTTCAGCTGGGATGAGACACATTTTGGAAAGATGGGAAGTTATTACATCAACAGGACGTTTTTCTTCGATGTGCACCCCCCTCTAGGGAAGGTAAGAGACTCTACCCCACCCCTGGGAAAGCTAAGAGAGTCTACCCTACCCTTGGGGAAGCTAACAGACTTTACAATGTTTGTCTCTTAATCCTCAGATGTTAATTGGATTGGCTGGACATTTGACCGGATACAATGGTTCCTTCTCCTTCCTGAAGCCTGGGCAAAGCTATGAAGACCACAACTACTTGGGCATGAGAGGGGTAAGAGGCAGCATTACACTGCAGGGGGCACATGTCTGACATTTTTCCTCTGTGATCTGAGAAAACCTCCATGATTGTTGGACAGATATGGTGGGAATCAAGATAGGTAATATCTGGACATGAGAATCAGTTCCTCAAATCTCTGGAGGTTTTTTCTCCAGTTGCTTGCAGATAAATGTGTGCTAGTGGTGGAGATGGTGGGTGATTCCCCCAGTGATTGGATGTGTATAGTAGAGATGGTTAGTGGCTCCCCCAGTGATTGGATGGATGGCGCTTTATGGATGCGGAGATGATCGGTGGCTCGCCAGGGATTAAAGGCAGGTGATCTGTGTAAGTGGTGAAGTTGATTGATGGTTCCCCCAGTAATTGGAGGCAGGCGCTCTGTGGATCTGAAGGTGGTGGGTACTCTGTATATGTAAAGATAGTGGGTGGTTCCCCCAATAATTTGAGGCACGTGGTTTGTGGATGTGGTGGAGATGATTACCGATTCCCCCCAGTGATTTGGAGGTGGGTGCCCCGTAAATGTTAAGATGGTGGCTGGTTCCCCCTGTATTCGGAGGCATGTGGTCTGTGGCTGTGATGGAGATGATTGCTGGTTCCTCATGTGATTGGAGGAAGGGTTCTCTGTGGATGTGGGGATGATTGGTGGCTCCTCTGGTGATTTAAAGTGTGTGCTCTTTGTATGGGATGAAAATGATTGCTGGTTCCTCCAGTGATTTGAGGTGTATGGTATAGATGGTTGGTGGCTCCTCCAGTGATTGGCGGGGTGGGGCTCTGTGGATGTGGAGATGATCGTGGCCAGGAATTGAAGGCAGGTGGTCTGTGCATGTGGTAAAGATGATTGCTGGCTCCCCTAGTAATTGGAGGCAGGTGCTCTGTGGATCCGAAGATGGTGGGTAATTTGTGCTTGTACAGATGGTGGGTGGTTCCTCCAATAATTTGAGGTTCATGGTTTGGATGTGGTGGAGATGATTGGTAGCTCCCCCAGTGATTGAAGGAAGGTGCTTTTGTGGAGGTGAAGAAGATTGGTGGCTCCATAGTGATTGCAGAAAGGTGCTCTATGAATGTGGAGATGATTGTTGGCACCCCCAGTAATTGGAAGTGGTTGCTCTGTGTATGCAGTGAAGATGATTGGTGGCTCCCCAAGTGTTTGCATCAAGGTGCTCTGTGTATGCGGTGAAGATGATTGGTGGCTCCCCAAGTGTTTGCATGAAGGTGCTCTGTGTATGCGGTGAAGATGATTGGTGGCTCCCCAAGTGTTTGCAGGAAGGTGCTCTGTGTATGCGGTGAAGATGATTAATGGCTCCCCAAGTGTTTGCAGGAAGGTGCTCTGTGTATGCGGTGAAGATGATTGATGGCTCCCCAAGTGTTTGCAGGAAGGTGCTCTGTGGAGGTGAAGATAACTGGTGGTTCCCCCAGTGATTGGAGGAAGGTGCCCTGTGGAGGTGAAGATGATTGGTGGCTCCCTCTTGATTGCAGGAAGGTGCTCTGTGGAAGCAGAGATGATTGGTGGCTCCCCCAGTAATTGGAAGTGGTTGCTCTGTGTATGCGTTGCAGATGATTGGTGGTTCGCCCAGTGATTGGAGGAAGGTTCTCTGTGGATGTGGAGATAATTGGTGGCTCCCCCAGTGATTGGAGGAAAGTGCTTTGTGGAGGTGGAGATGATTGGAGGAAAGTGCTCTGTGGAGGTGGAGATGATTGGTGGCTCCCCCAGTGATTGGAGGAAGGTGCTTTGTGGAGATGATTGATGGCTCCCACAGTGATTAAAAGTAGGTGCTCTGTGTATGTGGTGAAGATGATTGGTGGTTCCCCCAGTGATTGGAAGAAGGTGCTTTGTGGAGGTGGAGATGATTAGTGGCTCCCCCAGTGATTGGAGGAAGGTGCTCTGTGGATGTGGAGATGATTGGTGGCTCGCCCAGTGATTGGAGGAAGGTGCTCTGTGGATGTGGAGATGATTGGTGGCTCGCCCAGTGATTGGAGGAAGGTGCTCTGTGGATGTGGAGATGATTGGTGGCTCGCCCAGTGATTGGAGGAAGGTGCTTTGTGGAGATGATTGATGGCTCCTCCAGTGATTGGAAGTAGGTGCTCTGTGTATGTGGTGAAGATGATTGGTGGCTCCCTAGTGATTGCAGGAAGGTGCTCTGTGGATGCGGTGCAGATGATTGGTGGTTCGCCCAGTGATTGGAGAAAGATGCTTTGTGGAGGTGGAGATGATTGGTGGCTCCTCCAGTGATTGGAGGAAGGTGATTTGTAGAGATGATTGGAGGAAGGTGCTCTGTGGATGTGGAGATGATTGGTGGCTCCCCCAGTGATTGGAGGAAGGTGCTTTGTGGAGGTGGAGATGATTAGTAGCTCCCCCAGTGATTGGAGGAAGGTGCTTTGTGAAGGTGGAGATGATTGGTGGTTCCCTCAGTGATTGGAGGAAGGTGCTCCTGTGGAGATGATTGATGGCTCCCCCAGTGATTGGAAGTAGGTGCTCTGTGTATGTGGTGAAGATGATTGGTGGTTCCCTCAGTGATTGGAGGAAGGTGCTCTGTGGAGATGATTGGTGGCTCCCCCAGTGATTGGAGGAATATGCTCTGTGGATGTGGAGATGAGTGGTGGCTCCCCCAGTGATTGGAGGAAGGTGCTCTGTGGATGTGAAGATGATTGGTGGCTCCCCCAGTGATTGGAGGAAGGTGCTCTGTGGATGTGGAGATGATTGGTGGCTCCCCTTGTGATTGGAGGAAGGTGCTTTGTGGAGATGATTGGAGGAAGGTGCTCTGTGGATGTGGAGATGATTGGTGGCTCCCCCAGTGATTGGAGGAAGGTGCTCTGTGGATGTGGAGATGATTGGTGGTTCCCCCAGTGATTGGAGGAAGGTGTTCTGTGGATGTGGAGATGATTGGTGGCTCCCCCTGTGATTGGAGGAAGGTGCTTTGTGGAGATGATTGGAGGAAGGTGCTCTGTGGATGTGGAGATGATTGGTGGCTCCCCCAGTGATTGGAGGAAGGTGCTCTGTGGATGTGGAGATGATTGGTGGCTCGCCCAGTGATTGTAGGAAGGTGCTTTTGTGGAGGTGGAGATGATTGGTGGCTCCCCCTGTGATTGGAGGAAGGTGCTCTGTAGAGGTGAAGATGATTGATGGCTCCCCCAGTGATTGGAAGTAGGTGCTCTGTGTATGTGGTGCAGATGATTGGTGGTTCCCTCAGTGATAGGTGCTTTAGTGGTATATCACAATATATTAATTGAGCTTCATGTTTTTACTTTTGGCAGTTCTGCGCCTTTCTAGGCTCCTGGCTCCCTCCACTCGCCTTCCTCATCATCCTGCAGCTCTCTGGATCATTATCGGCTGCCCTACTGGCTGCTCTTCTCATCCTGCTCGGTAAGGATATCCTGATAATCAGTTATTGTTCCTATGCCTGAATCTAGGATGTCGCCTCTTTCCTGGATTGGGCACAATGCTGCTGGGTGTCATGGCATACATCTGATCAGAGCTCGCAAAGTTAATTGCCCCTCCTCCTCTAGGACCAATAGTTAATCCTCACAGTCCTAAAGAAAATTGCAGACAGGGCAATTGATTTTAACACTTTTGATATTATTACTGCAATTATTTCCCACAGACACTGGCTGCATCACACTGTCCCAGTACATCTTGCTGGATCCCATCCTGATGTTCTTCATCATGGCCGCCGTTTTCAGTATGGTCAAGTTTAACTCCTGGTCCGGCAGGTGAGTAGAGGGGACGTAGTGACAAGAAGAGAAACCCTACGTGTCCATGTCCACCCCCCTAACCTTCCTGAATTCTAACCTTGCCTATCTCTACTGCTTTGTGTTTTTATGTCTGGGTAAAATAAAAATGCATGTGCAGTACATGCAGATTTCCCTTTGTTTCGTCACTTTAAAATGCAGACAAATGCATATTGATCCTGCAGCAATCCAGTGACCCCCCAACATCCTTTAGTGAGCTGATAACTCCACCTCTGCTGCATTGAAACCTCAAAAAGTTTTGTCAGCCCCGCCCCGTTCTCTGCAGGACTACAGAAAACCTCCCTACTTTTATTATGGAAATAAATAGAGTGGTTATGTAGTCCAGGAAGGAAGAACTGGCTAGGGGTTACAACACTGCTTGGGATTTCAATGTAGTAGGGGTAAAGTGGTGGGTTTTACTTCCTCTTTTGCTCCCTGTTTAGCCTGCAAATGAAAAGCATAATGGGCTAGTATGCATCACATACTAGCCCATTATGTACCACTTACCTGCAAAAGAATCCAGCGACGTCCCCTGTGTGGGCAGCGTCCATCTTCTTGCCCTCTTCCTTCGGGGCCGCGGACTCCGGCTCTGTGATTTGCCGGAGCCGCGTGACGTCCCTCCAGCGCATGCGCACGGGAGCCGCGATCTTCGGCATACAGGAGGTCCCCGAGATACGAACTCGTTAGGGACTGGCCACCTGTTCTTATCTCAGAATTGTTCGTAAGTCGGCCGCGCATGCGCAGACCGACAATTACGGATATTTCCGATGTTCCATCTAATGCCGTTCTGCGCATGTGCGGCAAATTACGGGCATTTCCGAAGTTTGCCGTCATTTTCCGAGGCTCCGTCTGGCCGCGCGTGCGCAGAACGGCCGGAGGATGGAGGAAAATGGCGGAGGGTCCCCGCAGCGCCCGGCTCGTAAGTAGGGGATGTTCGTAGGTCGGGCGTTCGTAAGTCGGGGACCCCCTGTATGCTAGGGAAGAAACAGCCTTTCGTTTCGTTTCTTCCCTGCGCATGCGCTGTAGCACTTTCCGGCTGACTACAAGTGAAATATTTCCACTACCTATAGGTAAGCCTTATTCTAGGCTTACCTATAGGTAAAAGTACAAAAAGTGAGTTTACAACCACTTTAATGAATGAATGATTTGTATAGCGCTGCAACTGCGAACTGAATCGCCTCGAGGCGCTTGATCCGACCTGCGTTGATTCCTTCTTAGAAGAGGTAGGTCTTGAGTTTTTTCCTGAAGGCCCGATGGTCTTTTTCCAAGCGGATGTTCGTAGGTAGAGCTTTCCATAGCCGTGGTCCTTGGACTGCAAATCTTCGTTCTCCCCTTGACTTGTACAGGGACTTGGGGACAAGGAGGAGGTTTTGGTTGTTAGATCGGAGGTTGCGATTGGGGGTGTAGTGTTGTATTTTTTCGCATAAGTATTGAGGAGCATCTCCTTGTGTGCATTTGTGGGTCAGGCAGAGGGTCTTGAAAGTGATCCGATTCTTTACGGTTAGCCAATGTAGGGTCCTCAGGGAGGGGGAGATGGATTCCCATTTTTTTTTTTTCCTGTGACTAGTCTTGCTGCCGTGTTTTGAACGACTTGTAGTCGGGCAATCTGGAATTTAGGTAGTCCTATGTAGAGGGAGTTTGCGTAGTCGAGTCGAGAGTTGATGATTGTTCCTACCACTATGGCTTTGTCCTTTTCTGGGATGAAGGGGATGAGTCTACGTAGCTGGCGTAGAAGATGGTAGGATCCGCTGACTACTGATCCTATTTGTGCATCCATTGGCATTTCTGAATCGAAGATGACACCGAGACTTTTGGCTTTTATGCTTAGGGGGTGGTCTGTCCAAGGATGGTGGGCGGAGTCCATGGTGTCGTAGATTTAGTTTTCCGGTTTGCATTTAGGAGAAGGAGTTCTGTTTTGGTTCCGTTAAGTTTGAGTGAGCTTGTGGACATCCAGTCATCTATTGATGTGAGGCATTTTTCTAATTCCTGATATTGGTCTTTTTGTCCGGGGATCCGAAGGTAGAGTTGAGTATCATCTGCGTATAAGTGGAAGCATAGGTCTGATTTGCTGATGATTTTAAGGAGTGGACGGATGTAAACGTTGAAGCGCACGGGTGATAAAGGTGATCCTTGAGGGACTCCATAGGAGACTGCACGGGATTCAGAGGTGAAGGCTCAGAGTTTCACTGTCTGTGACCGATTTCCTAAGAAGGAAGCGAACCATGGTAAGTCTGAAACTGTGACTCTTGCTACTTCTTTGAGGCGGGTGAGTAAAGTGTTGTGATCCAGTGTGTCAAATGCTGCACTAAGGTCCAGAAGTACCAGGAGACTTTAATGCCACAAAGCTCAATTTTGGTCTCATCTGACCACAGCACTTACTCTCAATCCTTCTCTGAATCATTTAGATGTTCATTGGCATGAATGTACATTGGCAAACTTCAGACGGGCCTGTACATGTGCCTTCTGAGGAGGAGGACCTTGCGGGCACTGCAGGATTTCAATCCATGGCAGAGTATTGTGTTACAATGGTTTGTTTGGTGACTGTGGTCCCAACTTCCTTGAGATCATTCACAAGCTCCTCATGTGTAGTTCTGGGCTGATCCCTCACTTTTCTCATGATCGTCCTCACCCCATGAGGGGAAACCTTACATGGAGCTCCAGACCGAGGAGGATTGATGGTTAGTTTGTATTTCCTCCATTTGTGAACAATCGACAGTTGTCACCCTCTCACCAAGCTGCTTGCTGATGGTCTTGTAGCCCATTCCAGCCTTGTGCAGGTCTACAATCTTGTCCCCGACATCATTGGACAGCTCTTTGGTCTTTCCTATGATGGTGAGGTTTGAATGGAAGAAAGAGATTCTGTGGACGAGTGTTTTTTTATACACATAACGAGTTGCCGTTAGGAGCACCTTCTTAAATTGACAAACTAATCTGTGTACCACATGAGCACCTACTGCAGCCAGTCTGTGGGAGCCAGAATTATTGTCGGTTAGTAGGGGATCAAATACTTATTTTACTGCAACTCCATTTATATTAGACATGTGGAATTTTTTTTTTTTCGTTTTTCGTTTTTTTTCGTTATTTTCGTTCGTTCGTTTTCGTACGAATGAATGAACGATTCGCTAAAAATTTTAACGAATCGAACGAATCAGAAAAAAACAAATTAGAAACAACGAATGTACGAATGAACAAAATCCGAAAAACTAAAACAGGAACAACGAAAATGAAAATGAACGAAAAAATTCGTACATTCGTAACCTTTTTTTTTCGATTCGTAATTTTTCGTGTCTCTTACAATGGCGCTGCTTAACGTGCTTCGAATAGTTTGAACGAAAAAATTTGTACATTCGTAACTTTTTTTTCGATTCGTAATTTTCCGTGTCTCTTAAAATGTAATAATAGCATACACATTACTTAAAATTATGAATTATGCTCCGATTACGAATCTACGAATGTTACGAATGTTACGAATGTACGAATAAATACCAATGCGTCCGAATTTCGAATGAACGAATAAACGAACATTAAACTAATGAAAAAACGAATCAACGAAAAAATAACTCTAACGAAAATACGAATCGTTACGAATACGAACACCGACGACGTACGAATTTACGAATCGGTATGAATCAACGGAAACGAAAAAAACGAAACGAAAATAAACAAATTTTTTGGTTGTGCACATGTCTAATTTATATCGTGTGTGTTTTTTCTGGATTTTTGGTTGATATTCTGTCTCTATAATTTAAAATACACCTATGATACAGGTGAACATATAGTGAACTTGGTGTTGAGTTATTCACTTTACGGTCAACACAGAGGACAAGGGGGCACTCCTTACGTCTAGAGGAAAAGAGATTTCATCTCCAAATACGGAAAGGTTTCTTCACAGTAAGAGCTGTGAAAATATGGAATAGACTCCCTCCAGAGGTGGTTCTGGCTAACTCAGTAGATTGCTTAAAGAAAGGCCTGGATACTTTCCTAAATGTATATAATATAACTGGGTACTGACATTTATAGGTAAAGTTGATCCAGGGAAAATCCGATTGCCTCTCGGGGGGTCAGGAAGGGATTTTTTTTCCCCTGCTGTAGCAGATTGGAGCGTGCTCTTTTGGTTTTTTTTTTTCCCTTCCTCTGGATCAACTGTGGGTATAGAATGGGATTTATTGGATTGTACGATATATTTTATTTTTATTATTTCTTTTATTTTTATGGTTGAACTGGATGGACTTGTCTTTTTTCGGCCTAGCTAACTATGTAACTATGATACAAATTATAGACCCTTCATTTCTTTGTAAGTGGGCAAACTTACAAAATATGCAGGGGATCGAATAATTATTTCCCCCACTGTATAGAGCAAGCACAGACGAGAACCTTACCCATCACCCCTTCTCTCTCCTCAGGCCATTCGGCGCCCTCTGGTGGTGGTGGCTGATACTGACTGGTGTGAGTCTGGCGGGAGCGTTGGGTGTGAAGTTCGTTGGTCTCTTTGTGGTCATCTTCGTTGGCCTGAACACAGCGAGGGACCTGTGGAGGCTGCTGGGAGATCTCAGCCTGACGCTGGTGAGTTCTGGGAAGTTTTATGTCCAGTTACTTTATTTACTATCCTGGACTGTGTTTGTTGCCTCTTATTGCTGATGTGGACATTTTTGCTAATCCGCCCGATATTTATTTAAACAACCCAAAAATGTCATTGTATTGCGGAATGTTAGAAAATGTTCCTTGTGTTCTCCATTTTTGCAGGATGTTTTCCTGCGTCATTTGGCCGCTCGCGTTGTGTGTCTTATTGCTCTGCCGCTTGCCTTGTACGCTCTCATCTTTGCTGTGCATTTCACCGTCCTTAATAAAAGGTAAGCTGTGTGGCTTCATTTCCTGCTCTGATGTGTTCTGCCATGGCATGCTCTGTGTGATGTACTGATCAGTATTGGGGGACCATGGAAATCATATCTTCTTCCTCCTGCATTTCAGTGGTCCCGGCGATGGTTTCTTCAGCTCTGCCTTCCAGTCCCGTCTAGATGGAAACAATCTACACAATGCCTCTATGCCGGAATGTACGTACCAAATTGGGCTGGGTGGAAGGGTTATTTCTTTGTAAAACATAGCAAGGGGCGCTATACTGACTGTGGGGTCACATGGAGTGCAATGATCATACAGAGCCCCATTTAAATGGAGGAATCTCCTGTTTTGAGTCCCCTACCCATGTACTATAATGCAGGGGTCTCCAAACTTTCAAAACAAAGAGCCACTTTACCCCCCCCCCCCTCAAACTTTAAGGGGGCCAGACTGTGGCCAGTTGGATGACAAAAATGCATCAGTGGGAGTAATCAATGTTGAACGCTTGGTAATCAGTGGGAGTTAAAAAAAAAAAAAATTACATCTTTGTTGTCAGTGGGAGGAATAGTGCCCTGTCATTGGTGGCAGTGGGAGGAATAGTGCCCCGTCATTGGTGGGAGGAATAGTGCCCTGTCATTGGTGGCAGTGGGAGGAATAGTGCCCCGTCATTGGTGGGAGGAAAAGTGCCCAGTCATTGGTGGGAGGAATAGTGCCCCGTCATTGGTGGGAGGAATAGTGCCCCGTCATTGGTGGGAGGAATAGTGCCCCGTCATTGGTGGGAGGAATAGTGCCCCGTCATTGGTGGGAGGAATAGTGCCCCGTCATTGGTGGGAGAAATAGTGCCCCGTCATTGGTGGGAGGAATAGTGCCCCGTCATTGGTGGGAGGAATAGTGCCCCGTCATTGGTGGGAGGAATAGTGCCCCGTCATTGGTGGGAGGAATAGTGCCCCGTCATTGGTGGGAGGAATAGTGCCCTGTCATTGGTGGCAGTGGGAGGAATAGTACCCTGTCATTGGTGGCAGTGGGAGGAATAGTGCCCCGTCATTGGTGGCAGTGGGAGGAATAGTGCCCTGTCATTGGTGGCAGTGGGAGGAATAGTGCCCCGTCATTGGTGGCAGTGGGTGGAATAGTGCCATGTCATTAGTGGGTGGAATAGTGCCATGTCATTAGTGGGTGGAATAGTGCCCTGTCATTAGTGGGAGGAATAGTGCCCCGTCATTAGTGGGAGGAATAGTGCCCTGTCATTAGTGGGAGGAATAGTGCCCTGTCATTAGTGGGAGGAATAGTGCCCTGTCATTTGTGGGAGGAATAGTGCCCTGTCATTGGTGGCAGTGGGAGGAATAGTGCCCCGTCATTGGTGGCAGTGGGAGGAATAGTGCCCCGTCATTGGTGGCAGTGGGTGGAATAGTGCCCGTTATTGGTGGGAGGAATAGTGCCCCGTTATTAGTGGGAGGAATAGTGCCCCGTCATTAGTGGGGGGGAATAGTGCCCCGTCATTAGTGGGAGGAATAGTGCCCCGTCATTAGTGAGAGGAATAGTGCCCCGTCATTAGTGGGAGGAATAGTGCCCCGTCATTAGTGGGGGGAATAGTGCTCCGTCATTAGTGGGGGGAATAATGCCCCGTCGGTGGCAGTGGGAGGAATAGTGCCCTGTCATTGGTGGCAGTGGGAGGAATAGTGCCCCATTGTTGGGGCCATTATTCCTCCTTCTGACACTATCATTGGTGTCATTGGGAAGATTAGCACCTTGTATCATTGGAAGGAAAAGTGCCCCATGGGCCAGATAAAGGCAAGCAAACAGTTTAGAGCCCCCTGATATACTGTGCTCCATCTGTAAATAATATAATTTTTATGTGATCATTAGCTTCTATGATCACATTGAAGCTAAGGAAATCCAGTTATCGTTTTTACCTTCATTGACACCTCCTATATTCCATTTTATGGACTCACGTGACATTGCTTCTGATGACCTCACACTCCCCATATAGGATGACATCACTGCTCCTTGGATCTGAGTGATGACATCACTTGTATTGAGCCATAGCAATATAATTTCCTCACACTTCCTGTGATGTGGTACACTGTAGATGTACATGTATGTATGTGTGAAAGCCTTGACTCTATGCTATCTTCTTTCTCTAGATCTGGCATACGGATCAGTTATTACATTGAAGAACATGCGTACCGCCACTGGATATCTGCACTCACATTGGCACCTGTACCCCGAGGGGGTGGGAGCTCGACAGCAGCAGGTCAGCCCAACTGGACAGTAGCCAGAAGACCCTTCCCTTTTCTCCGGCCTGTTCTAATGACCCCTTTCCTTCTTCCAGGTCACCACATACTCACACAAAGACCAGAACAACTTTTGGGTCATAAAGAAGCAAGACTCCGATTATGGTAATTAGAGCGGTGCCATTGGTGCATGAGGGTCGGAGTGATGTCATCTCTTGCTGACTCCTGCCTTTGTTTAATTCCAGACCCCGTGGGCCCCCTGGAGTTTGTACATCATGGGGACATCATCCGCCTGGAACACAAAACGTGAGTTTCCCTCCAGAGTAGGGAGAGTACATTCAGAAAATGTATTTCCTTCAAGCAGAAAGTTGGGATTCGTATCTGATAAAATAATTGCCGGCATAGAGTCATGTGACTCGGGGATTCGCAGGGAGACAGTTCCTAGAAAGAAGGTTTATACATCATTAAATCTGACCTCAGGCCTTCCCTTCAGTCTTGCACAGTTACAGAGGCATAACTAGAACATTCAGGGCCCATGTGCAAAAAACCTTGAAGGGGGGGCCCCCCCCCCCCCAGACCTGCGGCCAGGGCCCTTCCTGCCGAGCCCAGTGGCAGAACACCAGGGCCCCATTTTTTTTTATGTATTTATTTTTTTACAATGTTATTTTTGTTGTTTTTTTTTAGGAGCCCCATTGGGGGGCTTTGGTGACACATCAGGGGTCTAAACAGACCTCTGACGTTTCACCTTTTGAGACAGAGAAAAGAGATTGAGGACACAGTGCTCCATCTCTTCAGCCTCAGCTGCACAGAATGAATAAACGGGAAAAGCTCTGTATAGAGCTTCCTGTTCATTCACAAACTGAACTTTGCTTCACTTACGATTATGAATGAACATGAGTCCGTGATTGGTAAGAATCGCTGACTCTATTCATTAAGACTAGGAAGGGGCCGGTAAGTGACATCTTTACCAGCCCCTTCCCCACTCTCCATCCTGACCGATCCCCGAAGGGGAGCCAGAAGACCAGACAACAGGGCAGGAAAAAAGTGATCAAAAAAAAAAAAAATGTAAAGGGAAAGTGTCAAAATAATAAAAATAAAAGTAAAATAAACAATAACATATTTTTTTTTTTTTAACCATCTCAATACAGGGCATTTTCACCCCCTTCCTGCCCAGGCCATTTTTCAGCTTTTAGCACTGTCACACTTTGAATGACAATTGCGCGGTCATACAACACTGTACCCAGATAAAATTATCATTTTGTCCCCACAAATAGAGCTTTCTTTTGGTGGTATTTGATCACTTCTGCGGTTTTTATTTTTTGCGCTATAAACAAAAGAGGGACAAGTTTAAAAAAAAAAAAAAACAATATATCCCCAAAAAATATATATAAAAAAAAATGTTTTTTCCTCAGTTTAGGCCGATACGTATTCTTCTACATATTTTTGGTTTGGTTTGCACAAAAGTTATAGCGCCTACAAAATAGAGGATAGATTTATAGCATTTTTATTAATTATTTTTTTTATTTAACTAGTAATGGCGGTGATCTGCAAATTTTATTTTATTTTTTTTATTTATTTATTTATTTATTTTTTATCGTGACTGCGATATTGCGGCGGACATATCGGACACTTTTGACACATTTTTGGGGCCATTCACATTTATACAGTAATCCGTGCTATAAAAATGCATTGATTACTGTATAAATGTGACTGGCAGGGAAGGGGTTAACCACTAGGGGGCGCTGAAGGGGGTAATATGTTCCCTGGGAGTGATTCTAACTGTAGGGGGAGGGGATTGACAAGGGGAGGAGACCGATTGGTGTTTCTCTGTACTGAGAACACACCATCGGTCTCCTCTCCTCTCTGACAGGACCGTGGATCTGTATGTTTACACACACAGATCTACAGTCCTGCTGTGTTACCAGGCAATCGCAGGTGCCCGGCGGACATCACGTCCGCTAGGCACGCGCATCGGGTGCCCAGTGACATGGCAGGTGCGCGCGCTCCCTGGAGGGCCGGGAAGGGGAGGGCGTCATATGACACCCTCCCGCCACGAGAGCTGCGCCGCCTCGCCGTCAATTGACAGCCGGCGGTCACAAAGCAGTTAAACTGCCCCCATCCCCACGTGCTCACTCGCGAAAACATACGTACGTCACGCCCGCATATGTAGACGGCATTCAAACCATACATGTGAGGTATTGCTGCGAACGTTCGAGTGAAAGAAATATTTCTAGTGCTAGACCTCCTAACGCTAAACTGGTAACCTGTGAATTTTTTTTTAAAGCGTCCCCTATGGAGATTTTTAAGTACCGTAGTTTGTAGCCATTCCACGAGTGTGTGCAATTTTAAAGCGTGACATGTTGGCAATCTATTTACTCGGCGTAACATCATCTCTCACATTATGGCAAAAAATCGGGCTAACTTTTTTAGTGTTTTTGTTTGTTTTTGTTTTTTTATTTGTGAAAGCGTGTTTTTTCCCCCCAAAAAAACGCATTTGAAAAATTGCTGCGCAAATATCGTCCGACATAAAAAGTTGCAACGACCACCATTTTATTCCCTAGGGTCTCTGCAAAAAAAAACATATCTAATGTTTGGGGGCTCTGAGTAATTTTCTAGCAAAAAAATTATGATTTTTACATGTAGGAGAGAAGTGTCAGAATTGACCTGGGTGAAGTGGTTAAAGTACGGCGGCAAAGAGGCCTCTCTGTGCTATAGCAGCCTCTAGCAATAATCGCAAGAGAATCCGGCAGGCTGGTTGTACCCAAGTTGATCGATTGATCAACTTGGTACATTCAGCCTGCCCATTACCGGTTTGAATCTCGGCCGGTTCCTGCTGAACCGTCCAATATTCAAACCATGTGTGGTCGGCAAACAAATAGGTCTGTAAGTCCCAGAGGGCCCTGCCGATTCATATACCCCTGTATTAATGGGAAGGATGTGACATTCCGCATTAACAGGCATTCTATATCCTCTGTAGAACTGGGAGTACATGGGAAAGTGCAGGAGGACAAAAAAAAGGGAACATTTGAAGGTCGTGGAAAGCGGATGTGTTGGCGGGCGGGCGGTCGGCTCTGTAGATCTGTGTTTATGTGTAGCGTTTATGGAGCACAGCTGTGGAGTGCGCGCCGTGTGATCGGAGCCAGGTGTCTGCGCTCAGCGTGCTCGGGGGATAAAACGATTTCGAAAAAGATGCTTTGCTTACATGAGATGTTTATAAAGGGTGTAAGTCGGACCGCAGCTCATGGTATAAACAGCTGGGAGCGGGATCGCCCCGAGAAGAGGAGGACCTCCAAGGGGGCTTCAGAGATGGAAAAATCTGCATCCCATAAACCGTTACTCGACCTTCGTCTCCGCCATTTATAAATTCCATCTCATGTTTATGGCTCAGGTCAGAATATTCCATTGTATATAATCTGCTGCAGGCGCACAGGCCCTTTCGTGTCCTCGCTGTCCCCGGAGATCTGGCACCGCCGAGGGGATGGAGGTCTGGCAGCCTTCATCCTCCTTCCCTCCTCTGACCTGCGGGTTAAGGCCAGGCATCTGACAGGGAAAATTCTTGAGAATTGTCTTTTTAATAATGTTTCTCTTTTAACTTCACTTCCTATTACAGCAATCACTTTGTAGATTTCTGTTTTACAGAGTTGGGCAGAAGAGTGGCTTAGTAGTTAGCACTTCTGGGGTCCTCAGTTTCAGTCCTGGCTCGGACACTGTCTGCATGGAGTTTGCATGCTCTCCCTGTGCTTGCATGGATTTCCTCCCACATTTCAAACCAACACTCTGGTTGGTTTAGCTACATGAGTGCCAGCCTGTAATGCTCCTCCATTACCAGGCCATTATTCAATGCTGTGATAGTTTGACTGACAATTACTCTGTCACGCAACACTGTACCCAAACCATTTAATACGAAAGAGAGAAAGGTTGCTGCTCCCAACACCTTTATTCGATTAAAAATCCCAAAACAGTCAGTCCATACTGTACAGAGGAAGGGGCACACAGCTTATGCGTTTCATGGCTGACTAACCCACGGTGTTATAATTAATTTTATATCATTTTTTTTTTTTTTTTAGATAGAGCTTTCTTTTACTGGTACTGAAGAGGAGTTCCAGCCTGTGCAACAAATAAAATAAAAGTCAGCAGCTACAGATACTGTAGCTGCTAACTCTTAATATTAAGGAACCTTGCCTGTCCAGGGAGCCCACGATGTGGGCACCCCAAGCCTATCCGTCCATCAGCTCAGTCGAAATGTTACCGTATATACTCTTGTGCTGAAAGTGCCCCCCTCGGCTTATACTTGGGGCCACTTGGTGCTAGGAACCCCAAGTTTAGTATGAAAACTCAGTCGAACTACAACATATCCAAAGATGGGGTTTCTATTACCAAGTGGCCCCGAGATACGGGGCCCCAAAGTCGGTTCGGAAAATGTCAAGCACTTTTCTGCAGCAGAGAATGACATTTTCCGACCCGACTTTGGGGCCCCGTATCTCGGGGCCTCCTGGTGCTAAGAACCTCAAATCCCAGTGGAACCAACTCTACAACATATCCAAAGATGGGGTTCCTAGCTCCAAGTGGCCCCCGAGATACGGGGGCCCCAAACTCGGTTCCGAAAATGTCATTCTCTGCTGCAGAAAAGTGCTTGACATTTTCAGAACCGACTTTGGGGCCCGGTATCTCGGGGGCCACTTGGTAATAGGAACCCCTATCTTTGGATATGTTGTAGTGCTAGTTCGACTGAGTTTTCATACTAAATTTGGGGTTCCTAGCACCAAGTGGCCCCAAGATACGGGGCCCCAAGTTCGGTCAACTGTGTCCATCTGCAGCAATGTTATTTCAGGACCCTTTGGGTCCAGAGATCCCAAATTTTGGCTGCAGATAGGGGGCATCTAGGAACCCTTAACTACCAAGTTTGAGGGGACCTATGACTGCAAATGGGCATTGTTGACCCTCTTTTTCCACTTACAGTAGCTGCGCATTTCTCACCCTAGGCTTATACTCGAGTCAATAAGTTTTTCCATTTTTTTGTGGTAAAATTAGATGCCTCGGCTTATATTCGGGTCGGCCTATACTCGAGTATATACAGTAAAATATAAAGTGCAGCTCTAAAAATTATTATACAGTTCAAAATTATACAAATGTGTATGTAACATATGATGACTATAAAGTGCAAATGTGCAAACGTAGCTGTAACTACTATACAATGATGATTTCATGTGTGACCAACACAATGCATAGATACACACGTTGTGCTGTAAAGTGCAATAACATATAAAGTGCCAAATAATAAATCATTTATTGTGAAAAAGTTCATCAATGGCTGGAATTCAATGAAAAATAAATGCCATTGCCATGCCATTTATAAATGCACCCCAGCAATAGAAGTCCTCCTCCCCCCATGGTTTTTTTCTCTACAATACTGCAGCAGAGAGTTAATTGGCTCCTGTCTAAGTTGGTCTTGGTATGTGTGTGCGTGTGAGATTCACTCGACGGATAATAGAAAAAACTCTTCCTTCCTTGGCATCTCAGTAATAATTAGACTGATATCTCTGTTGCACAGCTAACCACTTATGGACCGCCCCCGCCGCAGTTTTACGTCGGCTCTTTGAAGGAGGATATCGTTGTTATGGCAGCAGCTAGCTATCCCCTTCTTCAGCGGGCGGTCCGCTACACGATAAAAGTGGTATCTGCGGCGGATTCGCCGCAAGGTCACTTTTATCAGTGGCAGGAGAGGGGCCACTCCCGCCACAATCCGGTGCCTTCCGCCGCTTAAAGGAGCCGTCGGTAGTGGTGGAGGCGATCGGATCCTTCCCGTGGCTGTGCATGGAGATGAGTGAGGGGAAGATGACCCCCACCCGTCTCCATACAATTGCTGGGCGGAAGCGACGTCAAAACGTCACTTCCGGCCTGCGGCCACACCACCCTGAATGTGCCCGCTCTCGTCTGATCTCGGAAGCTAAGCAGGGTCGGGCCTGGTTAGTACTTGGATGGGAGACCGCCTGGGAATACCAGGTGCTGTAGGCTTAAAAAATAAAAAAAATTTAATAAAAAATATGTCATTTTTATTTATTTTTTTTTTTTTTTTATAATTTTTTTAAATGACAATTTTATTTTATTTTTTTTTTTTTATTGCATTTTAGTGTAAATATGAGATCTCGGGTCTTTTTGACCCCAGATATCATATTTAAGAGGTCCTGTCATGCTTTTTTCTATTACAAGGGATGTTTACATTTTTTTATTTTTTATTTATTTAAATAGTGTAAAAATAAAAGCTAAAATAAATAAAGAAATAAAAAAATAAACAATTCTTTAAACGCACCCCGTCCCGCCAAACTCGTGTGCAGAAGCGAACGCATACATGAGTAGCACCTGCATATGAAAACGGTGTGCAAAGCACACATATGAGGTATCGCCGCGATCGGTAGAGCGAGAGCAATAATTCTGGCCCTAGACCTCCTCTGTAACTTAAAACATGCAACCTGTAGAATTTTTTTAAACGTCGCCTATGGAGATTTTTAAGGGTAAAAGTTTGTTGCCATTCCACGAGCTGGCGCAATTTTGAAGCGTGACATGTTGGGTATCAATTTACTCAGCATAACATTATCTTTCACAATATAAAAAAAAAAATTGGGCTAACTTTACTGTTTGTCTTATTTTTTTATTCAAAAAAGTGTATTTTTCCAAGAAAAAGTGCGCTTGTAAGCCCGCCCTGCAAATACGGTGTGACAGAAAGTATTGCAACGACCGCCATTTTATTCTCTAGGGTGTTAGAACCCCCAAACATTATACATTTTTTTTCTAAGTAATTTTCTAGCAAAAAAAATGTTTTTTAACTTGTAAACAACAAATCTCAGAAAGAGGCTCGGTCCTTAAGTGGCTAATAAAGGGTAACTCCACCTTGGAGTATTTGTTAGTGAAAAATGTAGGACGTTTCCCACCAGAATTATTATTATTTTTTTTTTTTCCTATTTTGCCTCCGTTTCATGTGGAAATCCTCATTTTCATTTGACTTCTCCTTAGCTAAAGCTATAGTTAGGTTTTTCCTGCAGCTCTGCACTCCTTGTCTCTGAACGGACACGGTGTGTTGCACACTCTGCAGTTAGAGAAGCAGAGCCATAGAAGAGGAGATCAGAGGTTTGTAGTCTTGCAGGAGAGAATAAGAGAGAAGGTCGGTGTCTTCAGGGTACAGTGGGGACCATCAATCCCCAACAGGTGACCACTTCATCCTCCTGAGTGCGTGGATTAATTATGTTTATGTTTTGGCTTCCCAGGACAGGCCGCAACCTGCACAGCCACCAGCGTGAGGCGCCACTCACTAAGAAACACCTGCAGGTTACAGCGTATGGAACGGTGAGTGGTGGGAGTCTGCTGCATTTTGTATAAATATGTTTATGACCAACACCCAATAAACCCCCCCCAACTCTCCGCTCCCACTCAGAATGGCACCGGGGACACCAATGATTTCTGGAAAATCGAGGTTTCTGGAGGGCGGAGCCCTGTAAAAGTTCTTCGCAGTCGCATCCGACTTTTGCACCTATCCACAGGCTGCGTCCTTGGCTCCTCTGCAAAGACTCTTCCCAAGTGGTATGTCACCCCCCTCCCCCCCCCCCCCAAGATAATTTCCTCTCCAACCCCCAATACTTATGTACTTAGAAGGGGCCTGTTTTATTTGGCGTGTTTGTTAATGTTTACCACAGTAAAACGCATAATATAAAAATATATAGTGTGTGTGTGTATGTATATGTGTATATGTATGTATGTGTATGTGTGTATATATATATATATATATATATATATATATATATATATATATATAATTTTGTCAAAAGTATTGGGACTTTACATGAATTTTAATGGCATCCCAGTCTTAGTCCGGAGGGTTCAATATTGATTTGGCCCACCCTTTACAGCTATAACAGCTTCAACTCTTCTGGGAAGGCCGTCCACAAGGTTTAGGAGTGTGTCTATGGGAATGTTTGCCCATTCTTCCAGAAGCACATTTGTGAGGTCAGGCACTGATGTTGGATGAGAAGGCCTGGCTCACAGTCTCTGCTCTAATTCATCCCAAAGGTGTTCTATCGGGTTGAGGTCAGGACTCTGTGCAGGCCAGTCAAGTTCCTCCACCCCATACTCACTCATTCTTTTATGGACCTTTCTTTGTGCAGTCATGTTGGAACAGGAAGGAGCCATCCCCAAACTGTTCCCACAAAGTTGGGAGCATGAAATTGTCCAAAATGTCTCGGTATGCTGACGTCTTAAGAGTTCCCTTCACAGGATCTAAGGGGCCAAACCCAACCCCTGAAAAACAACCCCACACCATAATCCCCCCTCCACCAAATGATTTGCACCAGTGAACAAGGTCCATAGAGACATGGATGAGCGAGTTTGGTCTGGAGGAACTTGACTGGCCTGCACAGAGTTCTGACCTCAACCCGATAGAACACCTTTGGAAAGAATTAGAGTGGAGACTGCGAGCCAGGCCTTCACATTCAACATGACCTCACAAATGCGCTTCTGGAAGAATGGTGAAACATTCCCATAGACACTCCTAAACCTTGTGGACGGCCTTCCCAGAAGAGGTGAAGCTGTTATAGCTGCAAAGGGCGGGCCAACTCAATACTGAACCCTACAGGCTAAGACTGGGATGCCATAAAGTTCATGTGTGTAAAGGCAGGCGTCCCAATACTTTTGGCAATAAAGTGTGTGTGTGTGTGTGTGTAATATAAATAAATATATATATATATATATACACACTAATATTATAATTTCATTGTGAGGATCAGATCTCATTGTGAGGACAGATTAATGGTGAATGATGATATAATGATGACTTCTCTTGTTTAATCCCAGGGGATGGGAGCAGGGGGAGGTGACATGCAGTCCCTATTTACGGGAGAGCCCCAGCACCATGTGGAATGTGGAGGACCACGAGAACCAGCGATGTAAGTGCCCACCATGGGCTACTGTAGTCAGATTCTGTTCTGTCTCTACAGACGCTTAGCAGTGTTTTTTGATTTCTGTCACAGACTTATAGACTTATTCTCTACACTACTACCGGATAGTCGTTTACTTGGACACGGTTCTAATTGGACAGACAATGTCATACTATTTCCTTCTAGGCTTCTGATGTCCCCAAAGCGATGGGGAATAAGATGACATCTTACAGTGTACATGTATCGCTCCATCCTCTAGTATATGTGAATACTGACGTCACATTTATTGAAAGCTGGGCAATCCTACAATAGAAGGTTGGGATTAGATGGTGATCATACGATAGAAGAGGAGATCAGGAGATGATCATGCCATAGACAGATGGGATCAGATGGTGAATAGAAGGACGGCATCAAATGGTGATCACATGATAGAAGATTGGATCAAATGGTGATCATATGCTAGAAGACCAAATCAAGTCTTGATCATGTGATCGGACGGGATCAGATGGTGATCATATGATTGGACGGGATCAGATGGTGATCATATGATTGGACGGGATCAGATGGTGATCATATGATCGGACGGGATCAGATGGTGATCATATGATCAGACGGGACCAGATGGTGATCATATGATCAGACGGGACCAGATGGTGATCATATGATCGGATGGGATCAGATGGTGATCATATGATCGGACGGGATCAGATGGGGATCATATGATCGGATGGGATCAGATGGTGATCATATGATCGGACGGGATCAGATGGGGATCATATGATCGGACGGGATCAGATGGTGATCATATGATCAGACGGGACCAGATGGTGATCATATGATCGGATGGGATCAGATGGTGATCATATGATCGGACGGGATCAGATGGGGATCATATGATCGGATGGGATCAGATGGTGATCATATGATCAGACGGGATCAGATGGTGATCATATGATCGGATGGGATCAGATGGTGATCATATGATCGGATGGGATCAGATGGTGATCATATGATCGGACGGGATCAGATGGGGATCATATGATCGGACGGGATCAGATGATGATCATATGATCGGACGGGATCAGATGGGATTACTTCTTCCAGAGGAGCAGATAGAACCATGTGTAGTGGTATCTTACAATCTGAGATTTTGGTATACATACATACATACATACATCTCTGGTTTAGAAGTTTGCACAATTTTTGAAAAAAGGAGTGCAATTCTACCTCTTTAGGGATTTAAACCATATGAAAGGAAGCAGTCAGTTTGTAGACTTTGGGGCGAGGGAAGGGATTTGGTTGCATTACAATACGATGGAAGGAAATTATAATGTGTATAGCTGTCTTGGATGTCACAGTTGCAGCATCTTTCCTGATGGCCTTCCTGAACTTGTTGTCGTCCTCTGCAGTGCCAAATATCAGTGTCTCCATCCTGAAGCCGTCGTTCCTGGAGATCCTGTTGGAGTCGCACGTTGTCATGGTGCGGGTAAGTGTCACACATTGCCATAGTGTGGGTGTTGCATACTGTCATGGAGCGGGTAAGTGTCACATGTTGCCATGGTGTGGTTATGTGTGTTTTTTTTTTTTCTTGCGCACTCTCTCCGCCCTCCCCCACCTCTCTCTTGCGCGCTCTCTCTCCTTCCCATGCTCTTCTCTCGCTCTCCCAACTTTCTCCATTGCATTCCTCTCTCTCTCGCGTTCTCTCTCTCTCTCTCTCTCTCTCTCTCTCTCTCTCTCTCTCGTGCTCTCTCTCTCTCTTGCGCGCCCTCGCTCTCTCTCTCTTGCGCGCCCTCGCTCTCTCTCTCTTGCGCGCCCTCGCTCTCTCTCTTGTGCGCTTTCTCTTCTCGCTCGCTCACCCAACTATCTCCCTTGCGTGCTCTCTTGTGTGCTCGCTCTCTCGCTCTCTTGCGCTCTCTCTCTTTCGCGATTGCGCTCTCTCTCTCTCTATTGCGCGCCCTCTCTCTCTTGTGTGCTTTCTCTTTTCGCTCGTTCACCCAACTATCTCCCTTGCGCGCTCTCTCTCTCTCTTGCGCGCCCTCTCTTTCTCTCTCTATTGAGCGCCCTCTCTCTCTTGTGCGCTTTCTCTTCTCGCTCGCTCACCCAACTATCTCCCTTGCGCTCTCTCTCTCTATCTCCCGTGCCTCTCGCTAGCTCTCTCCCGTGCTCTCTCTTGCAGTAACTTTCTCTTTTCTCTCTCCTGAAGGCAAACAGCGGTCTAAAACCTAAAGAGCATGAGGTCACATCAAAGCCGTGGCACTGGCCAATCAACTTTCAGGTGAGCCATGGTGTAATTTGGCAGTGATCCCACCGTCTCATAGAAAGCCGTCCCTGCACTGTACAGCGGGCGGGAGAGACCTCATTTATTTATTAATATTCTGTCCCTGCAGGGTCTCCGATTCTCGGGCGTTAATGCTACAGATACCCGCGTTTACCTCCTGGGAAATCCGGTGAGTGTGTCTGCTTGAGTGATACAGAGACTACTGGGATCTGATTGCTTGGTATGAGTAGCACAGACCCCCCCCCCCCCCCCTGCATTTCCCATACTACAGAGCTGGTCTTATTATGTTTGTGTTATTCCACTATGGTGCTCAGAGACTGCTGGACATCCAGGTAGAAACACGGCTTATTAGTGGCCGGGCATGGGCTCCGATTTCCAGGTAGCCTCACAGCTGTGATAATGCTGGGTACCATTCTTCAGTTTCCAAGTAGCGGCACAGATGTGATAATAAGGAACAGGCCATGTTCTTCTAATTTCAAGTAGTGGCACAGCTGTGAGTGACAGGCCATGTTCCCCAGATTCCAAATAGTGGCACAACTGTGTTCCTCTGTTGTACTGTGGCAAGCTGCAGGTTTTTTTTATTTAATTTTTTCTGTCTGTTAGTATTGGGTAGTAGTTGCCCTGTTCCCAGCACAGGCGGGTTTTATATTGGTGCTTGCTAGAGGGCTGGTGGTGGTGGTAAGACTGCCAGGCATTGTGTATGTATTCTATATAAATTATCTTACTTCCTCCTCTGTATCAGGTCATCTGGTGGCTCAATCTGGCCTGTCTGGGTGTGTATGCACTCCTGGTGGTCTGGGCAGCTGTCTCCCTCCAGCGTGGCCTATGCCTGTCTGAGCCAGTGAAAGGTAAATCTGTGTGGCTGGTTCTGTGATTTCCTTAGCTGGGTTGCTCCCGTATGGCTGGTTCTGTAACCCTCGTGACTGTGTGACCTCTGTGTGGCTGGTTCTGTGATTGTCCTGGCTGTGAGGCTCTCATGTTACTGGTTCCGTGATTCCCTTGGCTGTGTGACCTCTGTGTGGCTGGTTCTGCGATTCCCTTTGCTGTGTGACCCCTGTGTGGCTGGTTCTGTGATTCCCTGGCTGTGCTACCCCTGTGTGGCTGGTTCTGTGATTCCCTGGCTGTGTGACCCCCCTGTGTGGCTAGTTCTGTGATTTCCCTGGCTGTTTGTCGTTTTTGTGATTCCTTGGCTGTGTGACCCCTGTGTGGCTGTTTTTTGAATATGTTCAGGTGTTTTTAACTAGCCCTGCAGGAAACGTCATTCTTGAATGTGTGCGCTGTAAAATGTTCGCTATTGCTTGTTGGTCTTATGGCAGCACCATCTTGAATTTTTAAACGAATTGGTGAGTGCTTCCCAAATATGTTTTTGTTTCCCTGTGTGGCTAGTTCTGTGATTTCCCTGGCTGTTTGGCGTTTTTGTGATTCCTTGGCTGTGTGACCCCTGTGTGGCTGGTTCTGTGATTTCCCTTTGCTGTGTGACCCCCCTGTGTGGCTAGTTCTGTGATTCCTCTGGTTGTGTGGCTGGTTCTCTGATTTCCCTGGCTGTTTGGCGTTTTTGTGATTCCTCTGGTTGTGTGAACCATGTATGTCTGGTTCTCTTATTCCCCTGGCTGTGCGACCCCTGTGTGGCTGGTTCTGTGATTCCCTTGGCTGTGTGACCTCTATGTGGCTGGTTCTGTGATTTTTATTTTTATTTATTTTATTTTTTTCCTGGCTGTGTGGTGTTTTGTGATTCCTCTGGCTATGTGACCCGTGTATGTCTAGTTCTGTGATTTCCGTGGCTGTGTGGCTGGTTCTGTGATTCCCTTGGCTGTGTGACCTCTCTGTGTCTGGTTCTATGATTTTTTTTTCCCTGGCTGTATGGTGTTTTGTGATTCCTCTGGCTATGTGACCCATGTATGTCTGGTTCTGTGATTTCCATGTCTGTGTGGCTGGTTCGGTGATTCTACTGGCTGTGTGGCGCCTGTGTGGTTGCTTTTATGATTCTCCTGGCTGTGTGGCCCCCTTCTAACAATGACATCTTTGTATTACAGAGAGTTACACCCTGCTCCTGGAGAGTGGGGGGCCGCTGCTGCTGGGGTGGCTGCTGCATTATTGTCCCTTCTACTTCATGGGTCGGGTGCTGTACTACCACCATTACTTCCCAGCCCTGCTCTTCTCCTGCATGTTGACTGGTGGGTATCTGCAGACTGACAGGACGAGTATGAACAGACTTCTCAAACTATAGGCCTGGCATAAAATGATGCCTCCTCCCCCCTTACATGAACATGGCATAAAAGTTGTGTGAAAAATCGGCAACAAAAAATAAGTAAAATCCATAAAGATAATTTTTGTTGAATTTTTCTCACTCTGGGATCTGAAGGCAGTGCTATACCTGATTTCCCATAAAAATGTCAGAAAAGCATATATATATATATATATATACACATAAAGTATTTATCATCTCATTTATTCACTTTCATATATATTTGTTCATATGCATTATTTACTTTACAGCATATGCTGACTCCACAGCAATTGTGTATGCACATTTTCACTTTATAGCAAAAGTTGACAGTACTTGCACCCAATCATATTACCCCTGTCTATATGTAATTTGTACATAGGACATATTTTCTATATTTTCTATTGAACAACGCCAATTTCCCTGTCTAGAGTTTTTACATTTTTCTTGGACTCCACTTAGGTGGTGTTCTTCAATTAGGGAGGCTGCAGTTCAGCTTTTATTCCTAAGAACGGATATCTGCTATTCTAATACAAATACTAATATAGCCGCGATTGTACGGACACTGGTACGGTGTGATGGTGTGGACGGACACTGGTACGGTGTGATGGTATGGACGGACACTGGTACGGTGTGATGGTATGGACGGGCACTGGTACGGTGTGATGTATGGACGGACATTGGTACGGTGTGATGGTATGGACGGACACTGGTACGGTGTGATGGTATGGACGGGCACTGGTACGGTGTGATGTATGGACGGACACTGGTACGGTGTGATGGTATGGACGGACACTGGTACGGTGTGATGGTATGGACGGGCACTGGTACGGTGTGATGTATGGACGGGCACTGGTACGGTGTGATGTATGGACGGACACTGGTACGGTGTGATGTATGGACGGACACTGGTACGGTGTGATGTATGGACGGACACTGGTACGGTGTGATGGTATGGACGGACACTGGTACGGTGTGATGGTATGGACGGGCACTGGTACGGTGTGATGTATGGACGGACACTGGTACGGTGTGATGTATGGACGGACACTGGTACGGTGTGATGTATGGACGGACACTGGTACGGTGTGATGGTATGGACGGACACTGGTACGGTGTGATGGTATGGACGGGCACTGGTACGGTGTGATGGTATGGACGGGCACTGGTACGGTGTGATGTATGGACGGACACTGGTACGGTGTGATGTATGGACGGACACTGGTACGGTGTGATGGTATGGACGGACACTGGTACGGTGTGATGGTATGGACGGGCACTGGTACGGTGTGATGTATGGATGGACGCTGGTGCGGTGTGATGGTATGGATGGACTCTGGTACGGTGTGATGGTATGGATGGACACTGGTGCGGTGTGATGGTATGGATGGACTCTGGTATGGTGTGATATGGATGGACACTGGTACGGTGTGATGGTATGGACGGACGCTGGTACGGTGTGATGGTATGGACGGACGCTGGTACGGTGTGATGGTATGGACGGACGCTGGTACGGTGTGATGGTATGGATGGACGCTGGTACGGTGTGATGGTATGGATGGACGCTGGTACGGTGTGATGGTATGGACGGACGCTGGTACGGTGTGATGGTATGGACGGACGCTGGTACGGTGTGATGGTATGGACGGACGCTGGTACGGTGTGATGGTATGGACGGACGCTGGTACGGTGTGATGGTGTGGACGGACACTGGTACGGTGTGATGGTATGGACGGACACTGGTACGGTGTGATGGTATGGACGGGCACTGGTACGGTGTGATGTATGGACGGACATTGGTACGGTGTGATGGTATGGACGGACACTGGTACGGTGTGATGGTATGGACGGGCACTGGTACGGTGTGATGTATGGACGGACACTGGTACGGTGTGATGGTATGGACGGACACTGGTACGGTGTGATGGTATGGACGGGCACTGGTACGGTGTGATGTATGGACGGGCACTGGTACGGTGTGATGTATGGACGGACACTGGTACGGTGTGATGGTATGGACGGGCACTGGTACGGTGTGATGTATGGACGGACACTGGTACGGTGTGATGGTATGGACGGACACTGGTACGGTGTGATGGTATGGACGGGCACTGGTACGGTGTGATGTATGGACGGACACTGGTACGGTGTGATGGTATGGACGGGCACTGGTACGGTGTGATGTATGGATGGACGCTGGTGCGGTGTGATGGTATGGATGGACTCTGGTACGGTGTGATGGTATGGATGGACACTGGTGCGGTGTGATGGTATGGATGGACTCTGGTATGGTGTGATATGGATGGACACTGGTACGGTGTGATGGTATGGACGGACGCTGGTACGGTGTGATGGTATGGACGGACGCTGGTACGGTGTGATGGTATGGACGGACGCTGGTACGGTGTGATGGTATGGATGGACACTGGTACGGTGTGATGGTATGGATGGACGCTGGTACGGTGTGATGGTATGGACGGACGCTGGTACGGTGTGATGGTATGGACGGACGCTGGTACGGTGTGATGGTATGGACGGACGCTGGTACGGTGTGATGGTATGGACAGACGCTGGTACGGTGTGATATGGATGGACACTGGTACGGTGTGATGGTATGGACGGACGCTGGTACGGTGTGATATGGACAGACGCTGGTACGGTGTGATGGTATGGACGGACGATGGTACGGTGTGATGGTATGGACGGGCACTGGTACGGTGTGATGGTATGGACGGACACTGGTACGGTGTGATGGTATGGACGGACACTGGTACGGTGTGATGGTATGGACGGACACTGGTACGGTGTGATGGTATGGACGGACACTGGTACGGTGTGATGGTATGGACGGACACTGGTACGGTGTGATGGTATGGACGGGCACTGGTACGGTGTGATGTATGGATGGACGCTGGTGCGGTGTGATGGTATGGATGGACTCTGGTACGGTGTGATGGTTTGGATGGACACTGGTATGGTGTGATATGGATGGACACTGGTACGGTGTGATGGTGTGATGGACGCTGGTACAGTGTGTGATGGTATGGACGGACGCTGGTACGGTGTGATATGGATAGACACTGGTATGGTGTGATATGGATGGATGCTGGTACGGTGTGATATGGACAGACGCTGGTACGGTGTGATGGTATGGACGGATGATGGTACGGTGTTATGGTATGGACATTGGTACGGTGTGATGGTATGGACGGACGCTGGTACGGTGTGATGGTATGGACGGATGCTGGTACGGTGTGATGGTATGGACGGATGCTGGTACGGTGTGATGGTATGGACGGATGCTGGTACGGTGTGATATGGACGGACGCTGGTACTGTGTGATGGTATGGACGGATGCTGGTACGGTGTGATGGTATGGACGGACGCTGGTACGGTGTGATGGTATGGACGGACGCTGGTACGGTATGATGGTATGAACACTGATATGAAATATTTGGTCTGAGCTGATCTTGTCTCTTCCAGCTCTGACGCTCTCTGTCCTGTTGAAGCTCTCCGCTCATCTCTGGTGTCCATCTCAGCCGCACTCTGTATATACAGCAGGGATGACTCTGCTGATCCTCATCCTCATATACAGGTAAGTCCTCCATAGGGGGGGATGGTCGATTCCTGTTAAGATCAGGGAGTCTCTGGTTATGATATATATCAATGATAGATTAGTGTGTTTTTTTAACCGCTTGTGGACCAGTCACAATACATATACTGCGGCAGGGCGGCCGATATTCATCACGTACTCTGTCAGTGATCCGCACCCGGTAGAGGGCACACTGATGCTCGCTGCCCTGGCTGTGCTGTGATTCGCTGCGATCAGCTCCGGTAATTACCAAAAAGAACCCTGTGTTTGTAAACAAACCTCTCTTCTGACAGCAGCAATGTGACGTTTTTTTTCTCCCTGCAACTCCTTTGCAGGGAGTAAAAACCGACACATTGCTTAGTAAAAACAGCACTCACATTTAACCCCTTGATCACCCTAGATGTTAACCTCATCCCAGCCAGTATCATTAGTACAGTGTCAGTGCCTTATATTAGCACTGATCACTGTATTAGTATCGCTGGTGCTATCAGTGTCAGTCAGTTAGTGTCAGATTGGCCGCCGCAATATCGCAGTTCTGCATAAAGTCACTGATCACCTCCATTACTAGAGTTAAAAATAAAAATTCCTGTATACAGTATATACCATTGTTTGTAGATGCCATCATTTTTATACAAACCAATCAATATACACCTATTCAGAACAAAAAAGGAAAAATGATGTCAGGCGCCTCAATACACCTTTCTCCTTTATCTCGGCGCAATGAATGGTAAAAACACTTATACAGACAATGATTAAAATTATGTAGGTTACCCTATAGCAGCCGCTTACAGAAAAGACATGTAGACTATTTAAAATGGTAAATAAAATTCTCAATCATAAAATTCAATAAAACCTTATCACCATTTAGCGGCGCTCCTCTAACCACCCAGAGGAGCGCCGCTAAATGGTGATAAGGTTTTATTGAATTTTATGATTGAGAATTTTATTTACCATTTTAAATAATATACACCTATTGGTATTTTTTTTTCTTTACCAAAGACATGTAGCAAAATACATTTTGGCCAAAATGTTTGAAAAAATTTAGATTTTATTAAATTTTTTTATTTTTTTTATTAGATGTTAAAAAAAAAAAAAAAATAGTGGTGATCAAATACCACTAAAAGAAAGCTCTATTTGTGGGAAAATGAGGACACACATTTTATTTGTTTTACAGCGTTGTATGACCACGCAATTACCAGTAGCGCCCTTCTCAATAGCAAAAAAAGGCCTGGTCATTAAGGGGGTAAAATCTTCCAGAGCGGAAGTGGATAACATAGTCGAACAAATACAACCAAAAATTTTCTGGGGCCCAGAATATAAATTCCTCCCTCTGAATCTGTGCGGGATTCTTCCCCCCCCCTAATGCCCGTCCTTCCTTGTCTTCCAGCTTCTACCTCTTTCAGCCCCTGTCGTATGGAATGGAGGGGCCCCTGGCAGATGAGCAGGACAGTCCCATGTCAGGGCTGCGATGGATGGACTCATGGGAGTTCTAGGTCCCACGGTGCTTCTTGAAGACCTCCTGTGCTCTGGGGGGGGTCTTCGGCTCAGTCCTGGAGATGGAGATGCTGCGCCTGGATGTAGACGTTGTGGAGCCTTTTTAGACTGTAATGTGCGACCAGCCGAATTCCGGAAACAGTTGAGCGCACAGAACGCTGTATGGACGCTATATGGATACAAACTATATTGCTGCTAAACTCAGACTTGTTCACTGCCAGCAGGAGGCGTCTGTCCTCCAGATTTGGGGTAAGACGCCATCACATTTACCTGCCCCACCCCAAACTCACACCACTACCGGTTACTTGTTTCCCTTTCATCTTATTTTCTGTATGACTTGGAGAGGGATGCAAGTGCAGAGGAATTTTTCTCGATTGGGGGGTTGTCAGTGTCCTCTATCAGTGTAGGTGGGCGGTCATTGTCCTCTGTCCTTTCCCACTCATGTCATCCAAGGGATGCAGAGGTGTGCCCAGTAGTGTATTTAGTTTTTGTGCTGCCCTAGGTCTGACTAAACTTGTGTACCCCAGGGGCGGACTGACCATTCGGCCACTCGGGCACTTCCCGAGGGCCCTGGGCCACTAGGGGGCCCCATCAGGGTTGCCA
The DNA here is from genome assembly GCA_028564925.1 of Lithobates sylvaticus. Taxonomy (NCBI): domain Eukaryota; kingdom Metazoa; phylum Chordata; class Amphibia; order Anura; family Ranidae; genus Lithobates; species Lithobates sylvaticus. The sequence goes on from CM053038.1 coordinate 56,100,369, forward strand.
GCCTCAGTAAAGCCAGGGACAGTATGTAAAAATCTGTGTTTTTTTATTTTACATCTGTTTCTGAAATGTCCCTTACCGACATCCTTTTGGTCTAAAAATCCAGAGATTATAGCTGCCCCACCTCTCCAGTACCTTCTCAGCCAATAGAAACATGTCTGTGTATACTGTGTGATTGTATACTGTGTGTGTGTCTATACTGTGTGGCCCCACAATCTCTGATTGCCTGGGGGCCCCATAATCTTCTATTGCCCGGGGGCCCCATGAGTTGTCAGTCCACCCCTGTGTACCCCCTAATTTAAATATGACCCACCCCTTCCTGACAAGGCCACACCCCTTGCTGTTTAAGACCCGCCCTGAAATTTTTGAGTGGGAACGCTAGTTCTGAGGGTCGGAGGGTAGCAATGGATTCCCTTAATTTTCATAGAGTTCCTCTCACTTCCTGTTTGGCTATGGGGCAGGAAGTGAAGGGAAATCTCTGCAATGGGACAGGGATGGTAAAAAAATAAACGGCCAGGGGCTATAACCCTCCCTCTACTCCATCCAAAATGAAAAAAAAAAAGTGTTGCCTATAGTTCTACTTTAAGCACAAATTTCTGATAATTTTATGGCAAAGACTAAGAAGATATAACCATGCCAATGGTGCAGAAGAAAACATATAGCACAGTGAGGAGGATTTGTGGTCCAGGATGGGAAGACAGTCAAAATTAGTTGCAGAATGCCACACACCAGCATACCTGAAGCAGTGCAGCCGCTTTATGGGGGCGCTAGACTACTTTGCCTCTCAATCCAGTCAGCCCCATAAGACTGGCGCTACACTAACAGTGTAGCGCAAGCTAGCGGGGACTCTCTCCGTGCTGCCCACCCCCCTGCAAAGTGCTGCCCTAGGCCTGGGCCTTGTCGGCCTAGGCCAGGATACAGCGTTGCGTGTGCCAGGAAAGACTTATGCCCCGTACACACGGTCGGAAAATCCGACCACAAAATCCATCGGATTTTTTCCGACGGATTTTGTCCGACACTGGTGTTGCATACACACGGTCGGACAAAGTTGTCGGAAAATCCGATCATCCTGAACGTGGTGACGTTTGTTGCGTACGACGGGACTACGTAGAGGCTAGTAGCCAATAGCTTTGGTCTTGTAATGTGATCTGAGCATTTGTGGCACTTTGTCCGTCGGAATTCGCTACACACGATCGGAAAAAGTCCGATAGGACTTTGTTGTCGGAAATTTGAGAGCAGGAGATAAAACTTTGTCCGTCGGAAAATCCGACGGAAAAAGTCCGATGGAGCCCACACACGGTCGGAATTTCCGACAACATTGTCCGATAGGACATTTTCCGTCGGAAAATCCGACCGTGTGTATGGGGCTTTAGAATAGGGTTACTCTTGGCTGCGGTGCTGTGTGGACAGATTTTATCACTATATCTGCATTATCCCAACATGGTTTAAAGGCTAAAGCCCCATACACACACAGGCAGAATGTCGGGAGACATTTGCCGGTACAAAAAAGATCGGCTGACATTCTGCCCGCATGTGTATGTCGGTCTGTCCGACGGAAGCCGGCTTCTGTTTGGAGGTGCATGATGGAAAACCAGCAGCCATCCGACTCCCAAGCAGCGCTCTCAGCCAGTAGCAGAGAGCGCTGATTAAAGTGTTCTGGTGGGGGGGGGGGGGGTGCGTCCTCCTCCTGTCAGAACACAACAGCTAAGCGGGGGAGATCGCTGGACTAACCATGCATGGTTAGTACAGCGGCTCCTGACCGGAACTGTCAGCTTTTTTTTTTTTCGTGCAACCCACGGGGTTGCACAACAAAAAAACTGTATTGTGTTACCCGGCTTACGTTCACCTTTATAAATAAGTAAATAAAATGCACATTTTTTTTGCAGGTAAAAAAAATGTAATTTACTGTTTTGTCTAAGAAGTCTGCAGAGCATTGCACTTACGATCAGCAATGGGTGCAATCTTCAGCCCCTGCAGACACTAAGGCTATTTTCACACTGGGGCGCTGGGTGCGCTGGCGGCGCTATTCGGCCGCTAGCGGGGTGGTTTTACCCCCCGCGAGCGGCCGAAAAAGGGTTAATACTGCCCACAAACTGACGATGCAGCAGCGTTTTGCGGGCGCATTTGGAGCGCTGCCCCATTGTTTTTAATGGGAAGGGGCGCTATAGGAGCGGTAAATACACCCGCTCCTACAGCGCACCAGAGATGCGGCTTGCAGGACATTTTTCAGCGTCCTGCAAGCGCACCGCAACGGCTGTTTCAGGTCGGTTTGCAGGCGCTATTTTTAGCGCAATAGCGCCTGCAAACCGCCCCAGTGTGAAAGGGGCCTAAGGATAGTTACCTGAGAGCTGGAAGATCAATGGACTACGAGAGCGCTCGCCAGTGCCCTCGTAGTTCATTGAGAACTCTACAAGCCATCAGTCGCAAGGGCTGGCGGCACTTGTATGCATTCATTCACAACTGAATGAATGATGCAGCCGCATGGGCGCACTATTTTCAAGTTGTAACAGCGGGTGCAAGAAGATCTTTTGCCAGCTGTCGTGTGCTCACGAGCTGCAGCTCTGTGTGTCCATTCACGCATAGAGCTATGACCCCGCTACCTCTGGCTCACTGGCTGTGATTGACAGCAGCGGGAGCCAAAAGCCAATCAGGAGTGCAAGTCCTGGAGAGGCATGGCTCTCGCTGGATCGAGAGGGGGCTCAGGTAAGTATTAGGGAGGGCTCCTGCACACAAAATGTATGAAGGTGTGCCTTTACAACCACTTTAAGGCTGTAATTTGTGTGACAACTCTGTGCAGGAGCCCTTACTGTGCAACACTGAGAGCACCGTGCAACAATCATCCCCATCACACTTCTGGAGAACACTAATCGCCCCCCCCCCCCCCCCCCCCCCCGGAACTGATACAAAACACTAACCTCTCTCCCACTGATAAAGAACCCTAATTCCCCTCTCACATGCTGATCAAGAAAAATACACCCCCCCACCACCACCAACAACGTCTACACTGATAAAGAACACTAACTCTCCCCACCCCCCCCCCCCCTTCCTGTCTCGCATCGCAAAAGACCCCCCTTCCAACACTAATCAAAGACAATGGCCCCCATACACAGTAATACAAAACACTAATGGATAGAGAACACTAAAACCTGCCCCTCTTCCCCTACCACCACCACCACACTGATGGGAGACACCAAGCCCCATTAACCCCATGTCTACCCCCATGTCTCATATCAAAAAAAGCCCTCTCCTAACAATACCGGCTTTGGCACAAGGCCTTACATTAGTAGAGCGTACAGACATGTAGAGTCCAATCTGCATGTAGTCGTGTCTGGGAGCCACAGCTGCAGTGCAGTTAGCCCATTGACATGCACCGTTGGTATTCTCCGGTGCCGCCGGTACTGGCGTTTGCATGCGTATGGGGGGTAATGGCAAACACTGACACCTCTTCCTCTATAGAACTATCTCCCTCGCCCCTTCCACTAATACCCCACCACCCGCCTCTGTACTCTGTGATCATAGAAATAGAAAACTCTGCCTTGCAGGAAGGATGGGCTCACTCTTTTACTCTTTTTTACTTATTCAGTTTGCACTGAGTAGATCTCTGAGACTAAAGTAGATAAATCTTCCCTAAGCCTAGTACACACAATAGAACCCGGGTGACATTTAGCCCGTGTGTACCGGAGTCAGTCCGAAGGGGCGTGACTGAAAAAGGTCTGGAGATTGAATCCTGATCAGTGTTCTCAGCCAATGACTGAAAGCATTGACCGGAGTGTTCTGGGTGGGGGGGGGGGCTGCATTCCCCCTGTCAGAAGACAATAGCTCTGCAAGGTAGATAGTTTGGATTGTTAGTACAGTGGCTCCTCCTGAGCTGTCAGTGTGTACTAGGCTTAATTGAATAGGGGTTTTCAAATCTTCTGAACACAGGGCCAGTTTACTGTCCTTGAGGCTTTAGAGGGGCCAGACTGTGGCCAGTGGGATTGGAAAAAACTGTGATGTGGGTGAGAGCAAACCGTGAATGGTGCCCTATTGTTGGTATCATTGGAAGCGATTGAATGGAATCTGTGGGAGGACTAGTGCCCCATCATTGGTGTTTGTGGGAGGATTAGTGCCCCATTATCGGTGTCAATTTGAGTAATGGTTACCTTATCATTGGTGACCATGGGAGGAATGGTGCCCCGTCATTGGTGACCGTGAGAGGAATGGTGCCCCGTCATTGGTGACCGTGAGAGGAATGGTGCCCCGTCATTGGTGTCAGTGGGAGGAATGGTAGTCCGTCATTGGTGTCCGTGGGAGGAATGGTAGTCTGTCATTGGTGTCCGTGGGAGGAATGGTAGTCTGCCATTGGTGTCTGTGGGAGGAATGGTAGTCTGCCATTGGTGTCCGTGGGAGGAATGGTAGTCTGCCATTGGTGTCCGTGGGAGGAATGGTAGTCTGTCATTGGTGTCCATGGGAGGAATGGTAGTCTGTCATTGGTGTCCGTGGGAGCAATGGTAGTCTGTCATTGGTGTCCGTGGGAGGAATGGTGCCCCGTCATTGGTGTCCGTGGGAGGAATGGTAGTCTGCCATTGGTGTCCGTGGGAGGAATGGTAGTCTGCCATTGGTGTCCGTGGGAGGAATGGTAGTCTGCCATTGGTGTCCGTGGGAGAAATGGTGCCCCGTCATTGGTGTCGGTGGGAGGAATGGTAGTCTGCCATTGGTGTCCGTGGGAGGAATGGTAGTCTGCCATTGGTGTCCGTGGGAGGAATGGTAGTCTGCCATTGGTGTCCGTGGGAGGAATGGTGCCCCGTCATTGGTGATCGTGGGAGGAATGGTGCCCCGTCATTGGTGTCTGTGGGAGGAATGGTGCCTCGTCATTGGTGTCTGTGAGAGGAATGGTGCCCCGTCATTGGTGTCCGTGGGAGGAATGGTGCCCCGTCATTGGTGTCCGTGGGAGGAATGGTAGTCCGTCATTGGTGTCCGTGGGAGGAATGGTGCCCCGTCATTGGTGACCGTGGGAGGAATGGTGCCCCGTCATTGGTGTCTGTGGGAGGAATGGTGCCTCGTCATTGGTGTCTGTGGGAGGAATGGTGCCCCGTCATTGGTGTCTGTGGGAGGAATGGTGCCCCGTCATTGGTGTCCGTGGGAGGAATGGTGCCCCGTCATTGGTGTCTGTGGGAGGAATGGAGCCCAGTCATTGGTGTCCGTGGGAGGAATGGTGCCCCGTCATTGGTGTCCGTGGGAGGAATGGTGCCCCGTCATTGGTGTCTGTGGGAGGAATGGTGCCCCGTCATTGGTGTCCGTGGGAGGAATGGTGCCCCGTCATTGGTGTCCGTGGGAGGAATGGTGCCCCGTCATTGGTGTCCGTGGGAGGAATGGTGCCCTGTCATTGGTGTCCGTGGGAGGAATGGTGCCCCGTCATTGGTGTCTGTGGGAGGAATGGTGCCCACGTCATTGGTGTCTGTGGGAGGAATGGTGCCCCGTCATTGGTGTCTGTGGGAGGAATGGAGCCCTGTCATTGGTGTCTGTGGGAGGAATGGTGCCCCGTCATTGGTGTCTGTGGGAGGAATGGAGCCCTGTCATTGGTGTCTGTGGGAGGAATGGTGGCCCGTCATTGGTGTCTGGATTGCATGGTGCCCCAAGGGCCAGATAAAGGCAAGCTAAGGGCCACAGTTTGGAGACCCCTGTTGTGGTGGAGGGGGTTGGAGCATTCCGTAACCATATTGTAGGCCTAGTGTGACTGTAAGAGCGCTGCCATGTGGGAGTAGCTACTTGGCGAACACGTCGGGTGATTCGGCCATTATAGATGAGCTCCAATCAAGAGTACAATTATAACCATCCAATACAATTGTTGTGCGGTACCCTGTAGATTAGTCCTGGTATTGCAGCATACGCAGAGTGTGCCATGGGATGCCGCCTATAGCGCTAGGCAGCAGCATCCATAAATGAGCGTCCGCTGATGTTTTCATGTTCTGCTGACAATGGGCAACACCAGCAGAATCCCCACCATGACATTTTCCAGAGGAGCAAGTAAACAGGGGTTTTTATTTTTTCTGGCCAGTAAATGTCTATCTGCATGTCAGTACTGTCTTGCCCCCCTCCCCCACCTGTTTCCCGCTCTCACTGATCTGTGACGACGTGTGACACGTTTGTCAGGCAGACAGCGAAGGCGCAGTCGGTCACGCTCTGTATCTCGGCAGTTTTAGCCATTTTAGGAAGTTGAAGCTGTCATGATGCCGGAGTTTTTATCTGGCCAGAAGAACACAGCTGTCTTCCGTCCGCCCTGCATGACACGTTCCCCCATCTCCGCCACTGCTGGCATGACATTAACCCCTCCGGCGCTCCTCCTGCACTCTGATCAGAGAATTTTATGTCACCCCCCCCCCCCCCCCCCCCAGGACCCCCATAAATGGCGAATACGTTCTCAGCCACCATATTAGGAGCCGTATTGCTGATACATTGCGGCTAAATAACGTTTCCTATTTCTTGGGGGGGAAAAAACACGGATAAGGGCTGATTGGTGTAGATAACTCTGATTTCCGTACCTTTTTTTTTCGCCTGTTTCACCGTTAACGTTTCTCCCAGCTTGGCGTCAGGTGCCGTATCGATTCTGCTGCTCGAGCTCATATGGCAGACCGATAATGAAGATTTAATTTTTAATTTTCTTTTCTTCTTTTGTTCAGTCTCTGCAGGATATTGTACACCGAGACCCATCTCTCTGCAGATCTGATCAGACAATATGGAGAGGTTGCTCTGTGTGTGACTGCCACTGTTAATTGATTGCAGATCCTGTCCACAGGCCCTTGTGATTAGCAGGTGACTGTTCATTTGCCAGCCTCATCCACACCTGGCACCACAATGAAGAAAGTACACTGGGCCACATTGAAGAGAAGGCTGCACTCTGATGTCATGAGCTTTAATTATTGTTCCAGATGATGAACACAGAAGGAGGGCTGCCCAGTCTACGCTGGCATGAAGGCCGGCCATAGACGGTGCAGATTTCTTTCCTGCAGCCACGGATTGCAGGAAAGAAAATTGCACGATTCTCTCATCAACACAGACACTGCTGACGGGAATCCCTCCTGCCGAGCAATTGTTTGCTCCCGGCAGTGGGGGGGAGCCGTCCCTGCCGGGGGAAGACCGGGATTATTGCTAGCGGCTATAGCAGCTGCTAGCGATAATCACAACTGAATCTGGCAGGTTGGTTGTACTCAAGTTGATCGATCACCTAGGTACATTCAGCCTGCCCACACATGGTTTGAATCTTGGCCGGTTCCTGCTGAACCAGCTGAGATTCAAACAATCTATGCCCGGCCTAAGCCCATCTGGGTAAACTCATTAGAGTGAGAAGAGTCTGGGTATAGATGGTTCAGGAGGCAGTGCTGATGCTGTATACAGGTAATAGTGGCTTAAAGCGGAGCTGCACCCGCACCAAAAATATTAAAAGTCAGCAGCTACAAATACTGCAACTGCTGACTTTTAATAAATGGACACTTACCTGTTCCAGGGTCCAGCGGTGTCGGCAGAATGTGACGAGCGATCGCTCGTCTCTCGGCTGCCGCGCCGCCATCCTCTGTCAGGGAATCAGGAAGTGAAGACGCAACGTCTTCACTGCCCGGTTCCCTACTGCGCATGCGCGAGTCGCTCTGCGCGTCCCTATTGGTCCCCGTTGTGTCCTGGGAACTGTGTTTCCCAAAACACAACGGGCATCTCCGGATAGGGGCGGGACAGCTCTGGATAATTTGTCACGGAAGTGGGTGCAGATACCTGTATTATACAGGTATCTGCACCCCCCTCCCCCCTGAAAGGTGCCAATTGTGGCACCGGAGGGGGGGGGGAATCCGATAAGCGGAAGTTCCACTTTAGGGTGGAACTCCACTTTAACAACCACTTTAAGTCCTAGACTAAACCTTTCTGGGTGAAATGTTAGTCCACCCAAAACCCCCTCAACGAATGTGTTTAACCCTGAAGGGCTTATTCATAGACTTAGTCCACCCAATACCTTCTCACTTTATCTCTGTGACAAAGAACTGGTGAAATGCATCAGAGTCCGGAGGGTCTGGGCAGACTTAGGCCTCATGTACACGGCTGCAGGTAAACGGACGTTTAGGAGCAGTTGGGCGTTTTTTTTTTCAGCTGCCCCTGAACTCTCCTCTGTCTCTGTTATCTTATCGGTACATGTACACCGGGTCGTTTATAGTGGTTTATAGGCAGTTGAGTTTCGAAGCATTTTTTTGGAGCGCTAAAAAATGCGTTCAGGACCGATGTTCAGAGGCATTGGAAACGCCAAATGCCTGGAACAGCTTGTAAATGCTGCTAAACGCGGTAACTCGCGTTTAGTTTACAGAGGTTTTTCATTTTAACCAAACCTTTTTTTTTGAACGCAGCATGTAAACGTGACCGAACGGACGTTTTTAAATGTCGGATTCTAGTTAAGTTAAATCGTTCAGGAGAGGTAAAACAACGTCCCGTGTACATGAAGCCTAATGCCGCGTACACACTGTCGGAATTTCTGATGGAAACAGTCCGATGGGAGCTTTTCATTGGATTTTCCGACCGTGTGTATGCCCATCGGTCTTTTTCTGTCGGAATTTTCTACGGACTTTGAATTGAGAACCTGTTCTTAATTTTTCAGACGGAAAACCTTTCTATCGGATTTTCCGATCGTGTGTATGCAATTCCGACACGCAAAATTCCGACGCATGCTCGGAAACAATTCGACGCATGCTCGGAAGCATTAAACTTCCCTTTTATAGTGCAGTCGAACGTTTTTTTAAGGCGTGGTGTTATTGACCATCGGAATTTGGTGTGACCGTGTGTAGGCAAGACAAGAATTCCGTCGGAATTTCGACGGGAAAACCATCAGAGCTTTTTCCGACGAGATTTCCGACCGTGTGTACGCGGCATAAGTCTACGACGAAAGCCCTTCTGGGTGAAACACATTAGTGAGAGGGGTTTGGATGGCGTAAGTCTATAACTAAGCCCTTCTGGGCGAAACTAGTTAGAGCGAGGAGGGTCTGGGCGGAGAGTTTTTCTTTCCATTATCTGAAACAATAATACTTCATCTATGGCAGTGGTCTCCAAACTGCGGCGCGGGGGCCGGATGTGGCTCTTTGCTTTCTATTCCGGCCCTTGGGGCATTTTTCCTTTCACTGATACAAGACACTATTCCTCCCACTGACATCAACAATGGGGCACTATTCCTCCCACTGACATCAACAATGGGGCACTATTCCTCCCACTGACATCAACAATGGGGCACTATTCCTCACATCAGTATTTCTCCTCAACCTTTTTTCAGTCAAGGCACCTTTTAAAATGATGCACATTTCGAGGCACCCCATTCTAGAATGTAAAAGAAACAAAACGTTTTACATAATGCAGGGGCATCGACACACATAGGACACCCAACATTAGAGATGATTTATTTATTATTATTTTATACACCTTTTGCACGGGTTTGGGTTCGGATGATTTTTGGTATAGTGTATGGGCAGCATTAGAATACCAACAGCTGGCTCACACGGTGCCCAAGGTTGTAATGCTGCACAAATTAAAACCTGTGGCTTTGTGTAAGGCAGGCCATACATGGTTCGAACTCCGAACAAATTTTCTTTCGAAAACCTCTTCAAAGAATTTTCGTTCGAAATTCGCACCATTAAGCCCCATACATACGATCCGAAAATCATACGGAAAATGCCGCATTCGAATCGATCGTACGCTAATCGGATCGTTAGTACAACGCTTTCAAGAGCCGATCAGGACAGTTCATCCGCTATTATTCTATCGGACATGCACGGAATTTTTTTTTCGTACGATGCCAGATTGTACAATTTTCGTTTAATCCGTACAGCTATCGTTCGAAAACGCAATACAAATGCATTACAACACATGACATCTCTTCCGAATTTTTTTTCTGTTGTGCGGGAATTTTCGTGACTTTAGTAAACTCATCAGATTCAACGTGAGATTAGCATGCAATAAAAAACAGACGATTATTCGTCCTATAATCTCATCGTGTGTATGGGGCATTAGTGGGACACAGCGACGGACAATTTTCGTTTCGTTATTTCGATGTGTTGGACATTTTTTGAAAAAGGAACGATTTTCTAATCAATGATGGGAGAATCGTGTGAGAAATATAATTGAAAAAAGGAATGCACGTGGGTGCAAGAAAAGAAAATTCCCGGAAAGAAAAGAAGATTCCCAGACACGGAAATCCTTTTCTGTAGCAACATGAGGTGAAATTGAAGGCTTGGTGGGTGAATTTCAAAAATCCAATGGTGGCACCATCGGATCAAAAAACGCACAAAACTTCTGATTTTAAAAAGAAAATTTGTTCGGAATTTGACCATGTATGGCCTGCCTAAAGCCTCGTACACACGGTACGATTGTTGGCAGGGGATTGTCTGTTGACAGACTGTTGTCCTAAATTCTTACCGTTGGTACGCTCATTTTGACAATTGTCCAACATTCGGCCAACAATTATTGGATGGCAGGCTAGTAAATTTTCGGCGGACATCGGTTTGACGTCAGATTTTAGTATGGTGAGTACACAAAAGTCGAAAGTACAAACACGAATGCTCGGAATCAATGCTCACCAAAACTGAAATTAGCAGAAGGTGCCCAAAGGGTGGCGCTCAAGAGCTGAAATTCTTCGTAGTATGTCACTACGTTCGTGTTTGTGGCACGACAATTGTGTACCGTTAGTATGCAAGACAAGATCCTGGCACACACCCATTTGACAAAAATCAGACGCTCGGGTTGTCCAACATTCATACAGTGTGTACGAGGCCTAACATAAAAATGCAGGCGAGATCCACCTGCCAGCATGCTGACAATTTTGGGCAGTTTAAGGTAATTTTTGCATTTTCCCAAGGCACCCCCTGAAAAGCCCATGGCACCCTGGTTGTAAAAGGCTGCCTCACATCAATGCCAACGACTGGGCACTATTCCTCCCCCTAATACCCAAGATGCATTGTTTACTCCCACTGACGCTAGGCCCCACTATAGACTGAAGGACCGTAAACTGCCCCTTTGTTTACAAAGTTTGGAGACCCCTGATCTATAATGAGGTCTTCAATCTGAGGTCGGTCTTCTTCATTGTGGCATGGGAGTGGGTGCTCCATTCAGCTGGCACCTGTGCCCACAGACAAGAGCAGAACATGGGCTTGGGAGTGGCGGTTTTCCTGGGTATCTAGGAAGTACGCTGTGGCCGGCCTACATTTTACATTTTACTGGAGTTCAATTTTTCTTATACAAATATAATTTTATTGATTTTTCAGTTTGTACGGTTAGATGGCATTGTAAGGCCCTTTACTGCTGACATATCTTTATTGAATGATTTAGTCTGACGAGGGCATAGGACCGCGCAGCACGGTGGACATGGCATCGCACGGCACAGCTGATGGTAGGCTCTGTGGCTCAGTAAATATTGATAATACATTATCATGCACAGAGTCTCTCCCATCCTTGCCATCCTCTCGGGCTCCATGCTGGCCTCTGAGCATTAACCCTTCCATGTAACAACCTGCACATAGGGCTTTTCTCCAGCCTGCCCCCCCCCCCCTCCTCCCAGCTGCCCGTGGTCACTGGATGGGGTTGCCATGGGAATGAGCCCAGGACGGGAAAAGAGAAATAGATTAGAAGGGACCAGAGCCGCCTGCCTTCCGCTAGCTGAAGAGGGCTAATTACAGCGGGCAGGATGCTCTGCCGGTAATTGTACCTAACGCCTTTAACCCCTTGCTAGCCACATTCAGAAAGCACGCAGGTGTGCCAGTAAAAGGCATTCCTTGTGGACACTGGCCACGTGCGCTTCCTGTACTATATAATGATTATTATTATAAGATTCATTCTGTCCAGTCAAGATGAGATTGTAATCGTACACAGATATGATTATAGCAATCGTAGATTCAAATAAATGGGATTGCAGAGTGGGTTTTAATTTGCAGTATTAACATCGACTGAATCACAGAGACAGGTGCAATAAAATCACACAAACTGTCACCTCAGTACTTTCCATACTATGCTAGAATCCAGCTGACCAATCCTCCTTCCACTTACCATTTATGAGCAGTCTTGTCCTTTCATCAATCAGCTCTAAGTGCTCTTCTCTTCCCACCAATTAGCTCTCAGCAATGTTGTCCTCCCAGTCACCTCTGAGCGATCTTGTCTTTCCACCAATCACTGCTAAACAGTCTTGTTCTTACACCAATGATCTCTGACCGGTCTTGTCCTTCCACCGGTCCCCTCTGAGCGCTCTTGTCCTTCCACCGGTCCCCTATGAGCGCTCTTGTCCTTCCACCGGTCCCCTCTGAGCGCTCTTGTCCTTCCACCGGTCACCTATGAGCGATCTTGTCCTTCCACCGGTCCCCTCTGAGCGCTCTTGTCCTTCCACCGGTCCCCTCTGAGCGCTCTTGTCCTTCCACCGGTCCCCTCTGAGCGCTCTTGTCCTTCCACCGGTCCCCTCTGAGCGCTCTTGTCCTTCCACCGGTCCCCTCTGAGCGCTCTTGTCCTTCCACCGGTCCCCTCTGAGCCCTCTTGTCCTTCCACCGGTCCCCTCTGAGCCCTCTTGTCCTTCCACCGGTCCCCTCTGAGCCCTCTTGTCCTTCCACCGGTCCCCTCTGAGCGCTCTTGTCCTTCCACCGGTCCCCTCTGAGCGCTCTTGTCCTTCCACCGGTCCCCTCTGAGCCCTCTTGTCCTTCCACCGGTCCCCTCTGAGCCCTCTTGCCCTTCCACCGGTCCCCTCTGAGCCCTCTTGCCCTTCCACCGGTCCCCTCTGAGCCCTCTTGTCCTTCCACCGGTCACCTATGAGCGATCTTGTCCTTCCACCGGTCACCTATGAGCGCTCTTGTCCTTCCACCGGTCCCCTCTGAGCGATCTTGTCCTTCCACTGGTCCCCTCTGAGCCCTCTTGTCCTTCCACCGGTCCCCTCTGAGCGCTCTTGTCCTTCCACCGGTCCCCTCTGAGCCCTCTTGTCCTTCCACCGGTCCCCTCTGAGCCCTCTTGTCCTTCCACCGGTCCCCTCTGAGCCCTCTTGCCCTTCCACCGGTCCCCTCTGAGCCCTCTTGTCCTTCCACCGGTCACCTATGAGCAATCTTGTCCTTCCACCGGTCACCTATGAGCGATCTTGTCCTTCCACCGGTCACCTCTGAGCGCTCTTGTCTTTCCGGTCACCTCTGAGCGCTTTTGTCTTACCAGTCACCTCTGAGCGCTCTTGTCTTTCCACCAATCACGAGTGCTGTTTGGTTTTGATGGGGAAGGGTGGGGGGAGGAAGGCAGTGGTGTTGAATTGGTTCTTTCTTCCCAATCTCCGCATCCTCAGCAGATGTCAGATATTGCTGAAGATCTGTCATTATTACTGCCTTACTGACCAGTGAAATGTTCCCAAGTCTCTGAAAAACACTAAAACGCTGTCAGTTTTTATTTTTTTTGTATTTGTCAGTAACACAGCAAACTGTAACTCCACAGAGATTTCTAATAAAAATTGTTTCTGCAAAGTGTCCTGACTTCTTCTTTGGCGACCTTTTGAACATAACGTTTCTGCATTACACCGAAGGATCCGCCATCACCTCCTACCATGGCAGATCAGGAGCTGGATGTGACACCGGCTCCAGGAGGGGCCACATTACCTATAGAGATCCGCCATCGCTTTCCTGCACCACACATCAGGACACCATCTCCAAGAGAGGCAATTAGTGGGGTGACCCCTAAAAAATTTTTTTTAAAACTCAGCAGCTACAAATACTGCAGCTGCTGACTTTTAATAATCGGACACTTACCTGTCCCAGGGTCCAGCGATGCGGGGGAGCTAAGCTCCCCCTCGTTCCCCACTCTGCTCGCGGCGCCGGCATTCTTACTGTGGGCACCTGGCTGTGGCTTCACAGCCGGGCACCCACTGCGAATGCGTGAGCAGCGCAGCGCGCCGTGATACGCCGCACAGTCATCTGGGACACGTGACAGGTCCTAGATGACTGTGCGGCGCAGAGGGGAAGTGATGTCAGTGCCTGGGCACTGACAGAAGGCAGACTACGAGGGAGCCCCTAGCAACAGGCATTTAGAGGAGAGTAAAACATTTTTTTTTTCCAATAGTTTTTTATGAATTTTTTTTAATGAATTTTAAGCTATTTTTTTGGTGGAAACACCACTTTAATAAAATACATGAAAACTGTTTGCCAGCCACGTTGTTTACCCATTTTGGGGTAATTTGATAAGTTCTCTGTGTGGGAAGAATAAGGTGTGGTAAGTTCTATGCAGATTTTCCTATATAATGACACCAAAGTGAGATCCTCCTGTACAATGATGTAGATTTCGGATCCTCCTGTACAATGATGTAGATTTCGGATCCTCCTGTACAACGAAGATATGCAGTGCCATCAGCTTGGGACCCTGTAGCCCTTCAATTTTAACAACATATCCTGTAAAATTTACCTAGACACATGATCAGGGTGACAATACATCTTCTGGCTAGGGGTTGCTGCATTCCAACTATGGAGCCAAATACTCACATGACCTGCATTCCAGTCCTAGCTTTTAAAGTGGTTCTAAAGCCTTAACCTTCTTTTTTTACATTTAATGCATTTGTTGCATTAAGGTAAAAAAAGGTTTGGGCATTGATTTTGAGCCCCTCACCTCCCTTATGCTTACCTGAGCCCTCATTCGATCCAGTGCTGTGCACATTTTCAGCTCTTCTCTCCCCTCACTTCCGGGTCTCACTGGCTTTGCTGGGGCACCGGGAGCCATTGGCTCCCAGTGCTGTCAATCAAAGCTAGTGGCGGGGCCGAGTTCCGCTGTCTTTGTCAATGGACGCAGTAGCGGGCCTCGGGAGCGAGCGCACACACAAGTGCCTCCATGTCGAGCGGCTTTCCATGGGGGCAGTGGACAGAGAGGAGGAGCCAGAAGCACAGACGGGGGACCCGAAAAGAGGGGGTTCATGGCTGCTTGAGCAGGCAAGTATAGAAGTGAAGAGCTACCACACAGGTGAAGAACCCCGAACTAAGGGCCAGTTCACACCACATTCATAGTTACATAGTTAGTCAGGTTGAAAAAAGACACAACTCCATCAAGTTCAACAAAAAAAAAAAAGTCCAGTCCTGTGCGTTTTTTTCTGCATCAAAAATGCATGGTAAACAGGTTATATGGTTTTCAATGGCGTAGTTTACACCAGTGCGTTCCAGCTCCCCCAAAAAAAAGTAGAACATGCTGCATTTTTCCTGCACTGAACTACTGGAACGCAGTAAAACACATAAAAAATGCACCTAAATGCACCAAAAATGCACTGGAACACACATGTCCTTATTTAAGGTGAAGAAAAAAAAAGAGGGCAGGAAAAAAAAGCACTGTACTGCGTCTGGAACGCACCAAAAACGTGCATGCAGAAAAGCATCTGGAACGCACCCGGACTGCATTTCTATGGTGTGAACTGGCCCTAAAAGTACCTCAGTAATATAATGCAGTGATAATAATGACCCCTACTGGAGTCTATATAATCTAAACAAATGACGTGCTAAAAAAATGTAAATAATCGTGTCCACAAAAAATAATAATCAAGCAAAAAACGTAATATCATAATTCATCCAGTCCATTTAAAATGTGCATTCATCCGTAAAATCATGCAATCCTTAAACGTGTCCAATCATGGATAATCAATACTAGTTAGTGAACTTGTATGTGCACCGAGTGTGCCCTCCACCAGTCACACTATGTGCTCACCTCCCTCATGGGATCCAGTTGTACCTTCCCTCAGGGGTATAAATCTGGTTGTCTTGTAGCTCCAATGGATGGACTCCTGTTCTCTTATGTGCTATCCCTCATAGTAATGGTATAATAAGGGTAAAGAGGAAACTGACATAGTGTAGAACTGTAAACTCAATTTTTATTTAAAAGATAAACATTCCACTCAGATTTATGAATGTACTAGCCCTTGTGCATGCAGGTGATTCCTTCTGTACAATGGGGATTGGGCCCCTAGGATCAATTAAACCTCTGCAAGTCCTCGGCCCTGCTTCCCTAGTGGGTAACTGTATATTTCCTAGTAGTACGCAATGACGTCACAAGCTCCGCCCGACACATTTCGTCACTGTCCACATGCTTTATCACAAGGTCACACACCTCTTGATAAAGTCACGTGGGCAGTGACGAAATGCGGGCAACTACAGCCCCATGAGGGTCATCCCGGGAGGTGAGTGCATAGTGTGACTGGTGGAGGGCACACTCGGTGCACATACAAGTTCACTAACTAGTATTGATTATCCATGATTGGACACGTTAAGGATTGCACGATTTTACAGATGAATGCACATTTTAAATGGACTGGATGAATTATGATATTACTTTTTTTACTTGATTATGCATTTTTGTGGACACGATTAGTCTGATTATTTATGTTTTTTGGCACGTCATTTGTTATATTACTGAGGTACTTTTTAGTTTTGGGGTTCTTCACCTGTGAGGTAGCGCTTCACTTTGGATCTTAGTTAATTATTGTCTGTGGGTATACAGTTGGTGTGGAGCAGCAGCCTCTGGTTTTATACATATAAAACAATTTTTCTCTTTTTGTTATTTCATGTCTCACACATAGTAGCACAGAAGTACTTTTTTCGTTATAGACATGTTTGTTATTAAAAAAAAAAGAAAAACATTTTACAATCTCTTTTTATTATCCCAACCAAATGTATTTCTGGTTCTTGTTCGATGAGACCCAGAAATACAGACTGTCAGATTATACTGCCACCTACAGAAGCATTGGACTCTGAGGAACCGAAAAATGATGGGCCAGCCCAGTATGACTCCTCCCATCATGAAAAGGTGGGATTTTTTTTGCTTTTTGTTTTTTTTACTAGCTATTTTCTTTAAGATTTTTCCTCATTCAAGATTCCTGGTACATTGCTGCTGAGTTGGTCTTTTTTTTCAGGTATTTGGACCGGACATTCTTCAGCTTGACTTAGGAGTACCATACCCTGACCCCTCTGTACTGGACATTGCAGGGCTAGCCTGAAGAAGTTAACACTAAGGGACTGAGAGCTGACGTAATTGGCTGGGGGGGAGTTACATGTGTGTGCTTCATGCCCTCTTTTGCATCATTCAGCGTTGAGTAAGCAACTTGCCATTACTGCTCCTGACTGCAAATGACACGTGGAACTCTCCACGGTTCGTCTTTGCTGTCCACTTAGGGCTAGTTTACACTTGCTTTAAAACAAGGCTTCGGACAGGCTTTGTTAAAGCTCTCTGAATGCCAAAGCCCCTGAAACTAAATAAAATGGTTAGCTTGCAGTTCTGTTTACACCTTGCTTTTGCTTGGTGCTTCAATGAGCCTTTGGTGGGGCTTCAATGGGGCTTTGATGAGCCTTTGGTGGGGCTTCAATGAGGTTTTGGTGGGGCTTTGATGAGCCTTTGGTGGAGCTTCGGTGGGGCTTTGATGAGCCTTTGGTGGAGCTTCGATGAGGCTTCGGTGGGGCTTTGATGAGCCTTTGGTGGAGCTTCGATGAGGCTTCAGTGGTGCTTCAATGGGGCTTTGATGAGCCTTTGGTGGTGCTTCGATGAGATTTTGGTGGGGCTTCAATGGGGCTTTGATGAGCTTTTGGTGGAGCTTCGATGAGGCTTCGGTGGGGCTTCAATGGGGCTTTGATGAGCCTTTGGTTGGGCTTCGTGAGGCTTCAGCTGGGCTTCAAGTGAGCTTTGCCATAGACTTCTATGGAGGCTTTGAAGACGGTATGAATCCCCACTAAAGCTACAAGAGCTTTCATTTTTGAAGCAAAGCAAAAGCAAGGTGTAAACTGGACTGTAAGCTAACCATTTTATTTTGTGACGGGAGTTTTGACTGGCGTTCAGAGAGCTTTAACAAAGCGTGTCCGAAGCCTTGTTTTTGAAGCAAGTGTAAACTAGCTGTTAATGTGTGTTGAAGCCGAAGCAAGTGTAAATGAGCCCTTACAGTGACATGGTCACTTTTGGCTTCCCTACCCTACCCCTGCTGCCCAGCTGCCAGGTGGATGAGTATCTAAGGCCTAGCCTTGCCCACTTGGATATACTTGCACTTCAATGTGCTCAGTTCTAGATACATGAAAGATAGTCCTGCTGCACCTGGTCCACTAGCTGTTCCAGTACTGCCTGCCGCGCACCCCTGTGGTGCCTGGAATATTGTTTTCTGATGGAATCTGTGCCTTTGGAGTCTTCCTCAGCATCATTTGAAGACATGTGCAGTTCGTTTTGTTCTGAATTGAAATTCAGACAAATTCGTAAATCCGGATGTATCTGAATTTCCAAATTACAATAGTACCGAATTTAAAGGAATTCGAAATAGCAAAAACAAAATTTTGACGAAACTCAGTAGATTCTAATTGTTTTCAAATCAAATTCGAATAGTTTTCAAATAGGTTTCCAAACAGAATACAATTGAATAGAAAATAAAAAATTAAATAGAAAAGAATATAACAGAAAATAAAATGTAATAGAGTAAAACAGAACAAAATAGAACAAAATAGAAAATAATAGAATAGAAATGAATAGAATAAAAAAGAATAGAATAAATTAGAATATAACCATCTTCTGAAATTCAAATTTCAAACAGAATAAATTTGAATACATTAGAATAGAACAAAAAGAATAGAATTTACTATAATAAAGGATAAAAGACTAGAATAAAAATAAAATTTGAATATAAAGAATATAACCATTTGCCAACATTCAGATAGAATCAATTTGAATAGAATAGAAAATATCGCCCGATAGCTCTCTTAAGCACAGACACCAAACTATATGCAAAAGTGTTAGCTAACAGAGTGAAGGAAAAAATGCGCAAATTGGTCCAACCGGATCAAGTGGGGTTTGTCAGTGGGAGGGAAGGTCGGGACAATGGGGTCCGGACCCTTTTGCTGCTCCATGCTGCCAGGAGGGCGAAGGTCCCCAGTCTACTTCTGTCGATAGATGCCGAGAAGGCGTTCGACAGAGTAGACTGGGGACATATGATGGGAACTTTAGAGGCAATGGGGTTCGGCCCTAGGATGCTTAAATGGATCAGGATGCTGTATATTCAGCCCCAAGCCTCGGTTAGGGTCAACGGGATGCCCTCTGAGGGGTTCGTTATGGGTAATGGAACGCGCCAGGGGTGCCCTCTGTCACCCCTACTGTTTGTCCTGTCCCTAGAGCCGCTTCTGTCTTCAATTCGTATAAATAATGATATAACTGGGATTACGGTGGGAAATAGGGTCTATAAATTAGCGGCTTTTGCCGACGATGTTCTCTTTTATATCACCAACCCCAGGATCTCTATACCTAATCTGCTCTCAGTATTAAAAATCTACGGGAGAATTTCAAACCTAAAAATCAACCTTGGTAAATCAGAAATATTAAGCATTAACCTAAAAAAGGACGAGGCAGACTCGCTAGCAAAAGAATTCACTTTCCCTTGGAGAGAAAATATAAAATACATGGGGATCAGACTGGCAGAGACAACTAAAAAAACATATTTAATAAATTACCTCCCCCTGCTAGACGAGATAAGAACGGAATTACACAAAATGTCGATGCGACCGCTCTCGTGGATCGGTCGCATCAATGCACTAAAAATGATCGTAGCCCCCAAAATTAATTATAAATTTCAGATGCTCCCGTTAGCCATTCCCAACGCGTTTTTTAAAACTTTAAAACAAATTATCTCCAGGTTCATTTGGGCAAATAAGAAGCCGCGGATTGCAGCTTGTATACTCAGCCGCGAGAAAAAACACGGGGGACTGGCAGTTCCCGATTTTGAAAAATATTTCCGATTGCACTATCACGGGTGATGGAATGGGTGAGGGGAGGGGAGGAAAAAAGATGGATAAGCCTTGAAAATATAATAAGCAATAGGGATTTAGGACACGTAATTTGGAACCCACCTAGCTTTACGGTACTAGAGAAAAGTGCACACGAGATAACCAGAGTTGCACTAGATTTTTGGGACAGTTTTCACAAAAAGAATAAATGTAAATTCAATTCTTCTTTAATTCACTTAAAAAACAACACTATGTTTGCACCAGGAAGAAGAGAGATAGGGGGGAATTGGATCAAGTCAGAGGGGGCACAAGTGAGAGACCTAATTAAAAAAGGAAAAATTCGCACATTTCATGAATTAAGCACGTGCACAGAAATGATGGCAATTGACGTATGGAGGTATGCACAATTAAAACACTTCGTGGAGAGTCTCCCCTGCCCAATCCGCGAAGGAGGATAAATTCACGCAGTTGGAGAGACTTTGCCTACGAGAGTCCACGAGGAATAATATCTCTCGAGTTTACAAAATCTTAATAAATGAAGAAGTGTGGGACGTGCCTCCATACGTCAAGAAATGGGAAGAAGATTTAGGGATACAGTGTAGTAAAAATAGGATAGAAAAAATATTTAAAATAATTCACAGCTCGGCATTCCCCACAAAAACGGTGGAAAATAATTTCAAATGTCTTGCAAGATGGTACCTCACCCCTGACAGGATGAGTAAATACCAGGCTGGGGTGTCCCCAGAGTGTTGGAGAGGCTGCAAAGCTGGGGGCACGTCGGCTCATATATGGTGGGATTGCCCGGTGATTAAAAAATACTGGAAGGGAGTGCTGGACCTGATTTTTGTTATTACAAAGGAGGTAATTATAGAGGACCCATGGACGTGTCTGTTCCATGGGACGGGGACTCCATGGAAACAATATAAAGCTTCCCTGATCCCAATCCTTCTAAACAAAGCAAAGAGTCTAGTCCCGAAGAAATGGCGCGAGGCGTCCGGCCCGACGGTTCGGGACTGGATTTTTTGCGTAAATGAGATCCAAAGGATACAAAGTGCCGATGGGATCGGGGGAGAGGTTGAGGCAGTCGGGAAAGATAAGTGGGCGGATTGGAATAATTTTAAGGACTCATGGAGATACTTTGCCGAGATCACTGGTTAGGTTATCCCTCCTCATTGTGTGTTGGGAACCTTTACTTACGCATGTGAATGAAGGACCGGGACCTCTTAGAGTGTTATTGCAAGGTAGAGGGGGGGGGGGAGGATATAGTATGATTAATGCATGTCATAGATGTAACGAGATGTTGTTTTAATGATTATGTATCTTGTCATTCAAAAATAAATAAAGATTTAAAAAAAAAAAAAAAGAATAGAAAATAACAAAATAGTGTGTAAAAAAAAAAACAATAGAATAGAAAGAATATAAACATCTTCCAAAATTTGAATAGAATAAATTAGAATTTGAATAGAATAAATAAATAGAAAAAGAACGATAGAATATAACCATTTCCCAAAATTCAAATGGAATCAATTCCAATTTGAATAGAAAAGAATAGATTTGACTGGGAAGATGGTTATATTCATTCTATTCTGTTGCTTTTTTTCTATACTTTTCTGTTAGAATCAATTTGAATAGAAAATAACAGAATAGTATAGACAAAAGCAGCAGAATAGAATGAATATAACCATCTTCCCAGTCTAATCTATTCTTTTCTATTCAAATTAGATTTGATTCTATTTGAATTTTGGGAAATGGTTATATTATATTTTATTCTATTGTTTTTTTAATTAAATTCTTTTCTATTCAAATTTCAGAAGATGGTTATATTTTTCTATTTTATTCTATTCTATTTGTGTCTATTCTGTTCTTTTATTTTCTGTTCTGTTTCGTTTTAATCTACTATATTCTATTATCTTCTGTTATATTATTTTCTATTATATTTAGAGCTGTTACTGATTAAAATTTTCGTGTTCGATGTATCAATTTTTTTTTTTAAACGACTAATTTCGATTAATTATAACGCACATACAGATCCAACTTCTTTTAGCTGATCTCCTTGCATTGCAACTCTGCATTAGTCAGTGGTAAATGTGTTATACATTATATACAATCACCCGACACTAGTTAGTTTCCACAATCCATGACTTAACTTCACAGTTCACACAAGTTTTAAATTCAAACTGTAGCACTGACGTAAGAAATTTTTTTTCCCACTAACTAACATCTAACTAATCACTCTCACCTTATGGCATGGACCCCTGTGCAAACAGGTGGTCATGCAAGCGGGTATCAAAAGAGTTAACACGGACCATAAACTTCTCTCACGTCTCCTTAGATCTCAGCAAGGACGCAGGTCATGGGTAGAAAGAAAAGATGTAAGTGCTCACCGCTTAAGTATAAGATTTAATTTTTGTGTTCAAACACAAACTACTCACATAAAGATGATAAAAACACAACATGTAAAGCCGACAATCGTGTTAGTTCCATAGGGCAGCAGCGGGTGACGTCATGCGTAGCTCCTCCCCCGTACGCGTTACGTTCAATCAGAACTTCAACGTCACCGGACTCCTCCCCCCTTCCCTTCGTTAGCAGACGGAGGCACTTGGGAAAGGGGGGAAGAGTCCGGTGACATCGATGTCTGTGACGTCACCGGATCTCCGACGGAACTCCCTGAAGACCCGGAAGCCGGCGGAGAGGTGAGTACCGATCAAAAAAAATGAACGATTAATCGAGGAATTAATCTTTAATTTCCACAGCCCTAATTATATATTATATATTTTTTCTATTTATATTCCTTTATTTTCTATTCTATTTTATTCTCTTTGGAAAATGGAAAACGATTTAAATACGAAAACTATTCAAATCCGAATTTTTAATTATTTCAAATTTTTAAACTATTTGAATTCGAAAACTTTTAGAATTCGAAAACTATTCCACTTCGAAATTGATTAGAATGCCGAAAATTTTAATCAATTAGAATAGGAATAAAAACGAAACGATTTCCAAAAACGGATTAAACTAATTTAACCAAACAAAATTCTGTAAATAACGAAAACATTTTTTTTTTTCCTTCTACACATGTCTAAATGGGGTTGCCGCCTCCTCAACTCTGTCCTTTGGGTGACTTTTACTGCAGTCATGCAGGAGTTTATGGGCTAAATAGATGATTGCTGGTTGTGATCACCTTCCACTGCAGAATCTGTATCAGATCAGCTAGCGACCTTAGTGGCCTTTGAGGCTTTATGTGTCTATGTCCTCAACAGAAGCAGGGCCGGTGCTACCACTAGGCAAACTAGGCGGCCGCCTAGGGCGCCCTGCTTCCTAGGGCGCCCGGCCACTGGTTTTCCTACTCTCTTCTCTCTGCAGCAAGCAACTAACTCTCAGCATCAGCAGGCAGCCGCCTCTCCGTTCACACATAGTGTCAGAGGCGCAGCAGTGGTGGAGGACTGTGTCTGTGTTCTGACTCCCACAGCAAGCAAACATTCATTGATGGGCACTGGTAGGCTGCATTGAAGGGCGCTGGTAGCCTGCATTTGATGGGTGCTGGTGAGGCTACATTTTATAGGCGCTGGTGAGGCTACATTTGATGGGTGCTAGTGAGGCTGCATTTGAGGGGTGCTGGTGAGGCTACATTTGATGGGCGCTGGTGAGGCTGCATTGAAGGGTGCTGGTGAGGCTACATTTGATGGGCGCTGGTGAAGCTGCATTTGATGGGCGCTGGTGAGGTTGCATTTGATGGGCGTTGGTGAGGCTGCATTTGATGGGCGCTGGTGAGGCTGCATTTGATGGGCGTTGGTGCGGCTGCATTTGATGGGCGTTGGTGCGGCTGCATTTGATGGGCGCTGGTGAGGCTGCATTTGATGGGCGCTGGTGAGGCTGCATTTGATGGGCGCTGGTGAGGCTGCATTTGATGGGCGCTTTATTAAAAAGGTGGGATTTACATGGGCAGTGAAAAGGGGGCGGATTCAGCCAGGGGGGGGGCGGCAAAATTAGGTTTCGCCTAGGGTGTCAAAAATCCTTGCACCAGCCCTGAACAGAAGAGCCTAAAAGAGAAGAATCACCAGTCTTCTGGTTTCCTGCCATTACTTCAAAACCTTTGATTATTTCCACCACTATTGATGCGGTGCACATAACCTTTAAAGGCTAGGTTCACCTTAAAAAATATAAACAAATGCAATTTTTTGCATTTCTAATTTTATTTATTTTTATACAGGAGCCTGCAAATCATTGCATCTGCAATTAGAATATGGGTACAATGTCATTCTATTGCGGACACTACCCCCAGTTCTCTGCCCGAACCTCTGTGGGCTTTCAGTTAGAAGACTGGAGGAAGTGTTGATGGACTACAAGTGAGCTGGTTACCACACTCCTAGTCCATTCAGAAGTACAAGTCTGTCTGCCATGGTGGGAGATGAAACTTGTAGTGCATTCAAAGGTCTCTGTGAATGAATGATGCAGGTGGATTCAAATATGACAGTGGCTGCGGAGGGAGAGGATCCCCTGCTCACTATGACGGAAGCGGGGGGAGGACGGGGGGTCTCTAGGGGTGGTCAGCGGGTGCTTAGGAACATGATACATGTTTTGCCCTAAATAGGCAAACTTAGCCTTTAAAACTTGCGGATTAGCCTGCAGCTTCCACCAATACTGTCTCCGCTCTTTGGGTCCTTTAGAGATTCCAGGATCTCCCAGGATCTTCCCGTCACACTTGCTCTTCTCAAGATTTTTTTTTTTAAGACTGGAGGAATCCAAGCAAATTGTTTGTCCCATGTATAACACCCCAATGCCCTTTTAAAGAGGATTTTGTCAAAAAATGATTGCTCCCTATGTTGATCCAGCAGTATCAGGTCTCAACTGACCATCCCTGTGGCGGATGAACCAGTCTTCAGGACCACATGAACAAATTGCTTGAGGCCCTTTCCAAAGCTCTGTTCTTTCTGATTATTACTATACAGTATTTATATAGCGCCAACAGTTTGTGCAGCACTTTACAACATGAGGGCAGACAGCACAGTTACAATACAGGAGGAATCAGAGGGCCCTGCTTGTTGGAGCTTACAATCTAGGAGGGAGGGTCAAGTGATACAAAAAGTAATAACTGTGGGGGAGGATCTGATGGAGAAAGTAAAAGTACAGTTAGGTGAAGGCAGAATTGGCTTCTCTGACGAGAAGGCTTTTTCAGGGATCATCTAAAAGCAAGCAGAGTAGGAGATCGGACAGATTGGGGTAGGGAGCTCCATAAGATAGGAGAGGCTCTGGAAAAGTCCTGGAGGCGAGCATGGGAGGAGGTGACGAGGGAACTAGAAAGCAGGAGGTCTTGGGAGGAATGAAGGGAACGAAATGGTTGGTATTTTGAGACTAAGTTAGTGATGTAGTGATGTTAGTGATGTAGCGGAGTTGTGCATAGCTTTGTAAGTTGTTAGAATTTGGAATTTATTTTGTTAGGTGAGTGGAAACCAGTGGAGGGATTGACAGAGAGGGGTAGAAGACACTGAGCGGTTGGTAAGGTGGATGAGCCTGGCAGAAGCATTAATGATGGACTGAAGGGGGGATAGCGCCTATGTAAAGGTAATCCCAAGAGGAGGGAGTTGCAGTTGTTGAGGTGGGAGATGGCCAGAGAGTGGAGTCATTGGTTAGGGCGTATTTTGGATATTTCTATACACACGTTGCGGTGTGAAGCTTACAGTATAGAAATTTATTGAAGCTTACAGTATAGAAATTTATTGAAGCTTACAGTATAGAAATTTGATACTTTCGATAATACCTGGATGGGGAACATGACATCTCATTGCTAACAGTAGTTGTTTACATTCAACTGGACTTTATCTGTGATGGTGAAGATGTTTTATCCAGTTCAATGTGACTAACTACAACTAGCTATACCATAGGGTTGCCACCTGTCCAGGATTCACCCGGACAGTGCGGGTTTCAATCCGCCTAAAACCCGGACACGTTATTCAGACGGGGCTGTGGCTTCACAAGCAACCAAGATCGCACACAAATCTGTTGCTGTCCGGGAGCTGTGGATGGCTGTCTGGGGGCAAGTTCCACATCACTGAAAAGCAGGGCGATGATGTCAGCAAGGGCAATTTTTTTTTACACCCACTGTTCACCGCGGCACGATATGAGCGTCGCATTACTACTCTTTTTGGGGCACCCAAAGGTGTCTTTGATAATCCTATAATGTTTACTATGAAAAAATATATTTGCCCTGTGCGGCTAAAGTGTTCGGGTTTGGCTTAAAGAAAAAGGTAGCAACCCTACTATACCATCACCTGGATAAATAAGAACCTTCACACAATATCTCATGTATGGATGCCTTCACCAAGCCAATATTTATTCTGACTGGCTGGTAAAAAAATTACAATGTTTCCAATGTTATTAATAGAAAAAAAAAAAGAGACTACAAAGCTGGTATACTTTCCAAGAAAAGATGGCGGCCTCAAGTGTGTCCTATACTCAGAGGTACCATTGGTGATGAAACGCAACAAACATTGAAGGTGATATTATCTGCTTTTATAGGCCAACATTCCTAGAATATATGAAAAAAACATGGCTTCCCCCTAAAAAAAAAATTGTAGTTTAAAAAGGCACGAGCGTCACAAAAGGTTTTTAAAATGTAAAGTTTAATTGTATCAAAATTATCGTTATAGATCATCTGGCAACAGCCTGGCATAGGTCGGGCTTGCCTAGCGATGTCACCTGCCCAGTATTGAATCTCACTGGCTAATTGTTTCCAATGTTCTTAAATTGGAAAAAGATCAAAAAGCCAGTATCCTTTCCAAGATATCATGGCAACCACAAGTGTGTCCCACATCCAGAGATACATGATGGGTTATGACCAATGTAGTCAAGTAGTGGTTCCACCAATGTAGTCAAGTAGTGGTTCCACCAATGTAGTCAAGTAGTGGTTCCACCAATGTAGTCAAGTAGTTGTTCCACCAATGTAATCAAGTAGTGGTTCCACCAATGTAATCAAGTAGTGGCTCCACCAATGTAGTCAAGTAGTGGCTCCACCAATCTAGTCAAGTAGTGGTTCCACCAATGTAGTCAAGTAGTGGTTCCACCAATGTAGTCAAGTAGTGGTTCCACCAACGTAGTCAAGTAGTGGTTCCACCAACGTAGTCAAGTAGTGGTTCCACCAACGTAAGTAGTGGTTCCACCAACGTAGTCAATTCTACCAAAGTAGTCAGACATGGAAGAGAGAAATTACTGCCACTTGTACAGGACATGGGACAGCAGCTATGGGGGAGCTTTTCTGACCTGTCCCACTGATTGTACATTGGTTGTCTGCCTACTAAATGGTTACCCAATGATAATACCTGAATGGGGAACATGACATCTTATAGCTAGTAGTAGGTAGTCACATTTAACTGGGGTGGATCTGTAATGGTGAAGACAATTCATAAAGTTAAATGTGACTAATTAACATTGATTTGATATCATAGCAGTTTGAAGAAGAAATAAACATACAAAACATTTAGTCGCCCAACGTGGGGCACGAACTGCTACTGGGAATTTCCCGCCCCAACCATCTCTCGGGTTTACAGAGAATAGTGGGGAAAAGAGAAAATATCCAGCAGGTGGCAGTTGTGTGGAGGAAAATGCCTTGTTGATGTCAGATATCAGAGGAGAATGGGCAGACGATAGCTGGATAGGGTTCCAGATGATAGAAAGACAACAGTAACTCAAATAACCTCTTGTTACATCCAAGGTATGCAGAATACCATCTCGAACACACAACACATCCAACCTTGAAGCAGATGGGCTACAGCAGCAGAAGACCACACCGGGTGCCAGTCCTGTCAGCTAAGAACAGGAAACTGAAGCTACAATTCGCACAGATCACCAAAATTGGACAAAAGAAGATTGGAAAAACGTTGCCTGGTCTGATGATGATTTTAGCTGCGACATTCAGATGGTGGGGTCAGAATTTGGTGTGAACAACATGAAATCATGGATCCATCCTGTCTTGTATCACCGGTTCAGGCTGGTGGTGGTGATGTAATGATGTGGGGGATATTTTCTTGGCACACTTTGGGCCCCTTAGTACCAATTGATCATTGTTTAAACCCCACGGCCTGACCCCACTGATGTGTCCTACCTCTCAAGGTGGACTAGCATTCCCAGATTTCCATAAATACTTTCTGGCCACCCAACTGGTCACTGCGGTGTGGTGGTTAGACCCTGATATCACCAATTCAGCGGTGCTACCGGAGGCAGCCGTGGTGCAGTCCCTCGAGGCTCTTAAATTCTTACTTTTCTGTGGCCCACGTGCCCCATATACATTAACCCCTTCTATGACCACTACCTTGCGGGCGTGGAGAGCTGGCCTCAGACTTGGAGCGTTATCCGCAGGGGCACATTCGCCAAACGTCCCACTTTGATGCAATCCCAACCTAGCCCAGATATATATGATCCCTGAACCTCACGCCTGGACTAAATTTAACCACTTACCCACTGGGCACTTAAACCCCCTTCCTAACCAGACCAATTTTCAGCTTTCGGTGCTCTCACACTTTGAATGACAATTACTCAGTCATGCAACACTGTACCCAAATGAATTTGTTGTCCTTTTTTTCACACAAATAGAGCTCATTGAGGATCTAAAAATAGATGGAGGATATATAAATAGATTGAGGATCTAAAAATAGATTGAATTGTTTACATTGAGGATCTAAAAATAGACAGAGGATCTATAAATAGATTGAGGATCTAAAAATAGATTGAATTGTTTACATTGAGGATCTAAAAATAGATTTGAGGATCTAAAAATAGATTGAATTGTTTACATTGAGGATCTAAAAATAGATTGAGGATCTAAAAATAGATTGAGGATCTAAAAATAGATTGAGGATCTAAAAATAGATTGAATTGTTTACATTGAGGATCTAAAAATAGATTGAGGATCTATAAATAGATTGAGGATCTAGAGGTGGGAGATTGATTTGGAAAATGTTAAAAAGATAGTTCGGAGTCCATGGATACACCTAGATCCCTGGCATGACTGGCTGATAGTAGTGCTATTGATCTTGACAAAGAAATCAGGGGAAGAGGCATGTAGGGGAGCAAAAATCATGAGCTCAGTTTTGGATAGACTGAGTTTGAGGAAGTGGTGTGACATCCAGGCTGATCAGTCTTCTCACACATCACTAATTTACTAACATACTTAAGGAGTGAGCTGAGGGGTAGAGAGCTAGATTTGGGTATCGTCACCATAGAAATTGGTATTGAAAGCCATGGGAGCCTATTATCTACCCAGGAAGGAGGTGTAGATGGAGAATAAGAGAGGTCCAAGAACAGAACCTTGGGTGGTCCCTGACATAGAAAGGGAGAGGAGAGGAGGAAGTTGAGTTGTAAGTGACACTGAAGGTGCAGTTGGATAAATAGGATGAGAGCCAGCAAAGAGTAAAGTCACGGAGACCAAAGGCAGAGAGTGTTTTGAAGAGGAGGGGGTGGTCCACTGTGTCAAAGGCAGCAAAGAGGTCTAATGGCGCGTACACACAAGCGGATTTTCCATCAGAAAAATCTTGGATGGTTTTTCCGACGGAATTCTGCTCAAGCTCGGTTTACATACATACGGTCCCACAAGAGTTTGCTGAACTTTCGCGTCGCATTGTTTCCGAGCATTCGTAGGAATTTTGCGTGTCGGAATTGCTATAGACGATCGGAATTTCCGACCGAAAAATTGAGAACATGCTCTCAATCTTTTGCTGGCTGGAATTCGGCAAGCAAAAGTCCAATGGATAAATCAGAAAATACACAGTGCCACGCTTAGGTAAGATGTTTGTAGGTGGCAGCCTCCCCAGAGAGAACAGGAGCCTCCCCTAGAGGAGCTCCAGTTATATAGTAGATGAATTGGAAATGCTGGGGTCAGTGGCGCTACCTATAACATAGGTAGCGCCACTGACCCCAGCATTTCCAATTCATCTAAAAGTCCAATGGAGCATACACACGGTCGGAATTTCCGACCAAAAGCTCTCATCGGTCTTTTGCTGGCCAAATTTCTGATCGTGTGTACGCGGCATAAGAGTAGGAGTACAGAATAGTGTCCATTGGATTTAGCTGTTAGCGGGTGGTTTCTGAGTTTTAGGAGAGCGGTTTCCGTGGAGTGTTCAGGGCGGAAACCAAACTGAAGGGGATCAAGAATGGGCCTTGCACTGTAACCTGTCTTGGCTGTGACAGATAATGCCTTGACAATCAAGCATCTAAAGCTCATGTCAACAACACTAAACTACAACGTGGATGGGTTTGCTGGAGGTCTCCTGTCTTCTCTCCTAAATGGGCCTCTTGTCAGTAAACATACAAAAGACATTCTGGCTGAAGTGTTTGGCTGTGTAACCTGCATACAAAAAGTACATTTTAAAGAACAGCTGCACCGTTAAAAAGTGATCTTTTCACTACAATAAAAATATATTTGAGGAATGGTGCGCTTTTTCCAAAATAATGTGACAATAAATCGGTAGATGGTGAGGAGGAGAGCCTCGTATTTTCTCTTGTCTACAATTTGTAAATATAACAAGTAGATTTATTTAGAGGTGACATTAGCCCACTCTTAAAATGATTGTCTTGTGTATAGCAGGTTTAAACAAATTGTAGACAAGAGAAAATACGAGGCTCTCCTCCTCACCATCTACTGAAGAGACCTAATACAGCAGCACATCCCCGCCAGCCAGGAACGTCTAATGCCACATACACACGATCGGAATTCTCGTCGGAAAAAGCTCTGATGGTTTTCCTGACGGAATTCCGCTCAAACTGTCTTACCTACAAACTATTACACCAAATTCCAACCATCAAGAATGCGGTGACGTACAACACTATGATAAGCCGAGAAAAAATGAAGTTCAATGCTTCCGAGCATGCGTCAAATTGTTTCCGAGCATGCGTAGGAATTTTGCATGCGTCGGAATTGCTACAGACGATCGGAATTTCCGATAGAAACCTTTTCCGTCGGAAAAATTGAGAACATGCCCTTAAATTTTTGCTGGCGGGAATTCGACCAGCAAAATTCCGATGGAGCCTACACACGGTCGCCAGTGGGGTCGCCTCCTAAGGTGAGCGGGCAATTCACCTGGTGGTGGAGGTGGTGTCTTTTATCACTGAAAGTCTGTGTTATATTGTGAAGAATCACTACAAAGTTTTAAGACTATCAAGTCTTTTAAAGGACTTTTTTTATATGGGACTTTCTTTACTTCTATCTATATACCATTACATTAATTTCATATCACGGTTGGTTTATTTACATATGATTTATTGTCACAATATTTTTGGAATAAGCGCACCATTCCTCAAATCTGCATACAAAAAGTGCTCTCATGCTGTCTGAGAGACCATGTTTATTTGGAGCTGCCCTGGACACCCTCATTAAGGATGTTACAAGCCACAAGAGTACCCATTTTCCTCAGCAAAGAATCCCTAAACCTCAGTCTGGGAGGACTTACTCCTTGTTGAAGGTCTAGTAGAGTCCTTTTTAATTATTCTCAGGCCTCAACTTCCAAAGACAAATCCAAGCCATGTTCCCACTCAGCTCACAAACCCTGGACTTCTAACTGCCCAAATATTCAGATAAATATTCTTCAGCATGAGGTTATTCCCCTGTCTCTTAGCCTTTGTGTACACTTGGGCAACCAGCATCTTGGGTGCTGGGGGTGGCTTCCAGGGGCTACAAGCTAGAATTTAGCTCCCAGTCCCAATCCCTAGTTCATTACTTCCAACCTGCTTTCGTCACCAGATAGGTTTGCAGATCTCTGTTGCCCCGGTGAATTTTCTGGAGCAGGGTGTAATTGCTAGACATGTGCACACTGAAATATTTCGTTTTGGAATTTCGTTTTCGTCTGAAAAATAAATTTATTTAGTTACTCCCCAAATTCATTTTTATTTATTTCGTTTTTTCGTTAAAAATTGCATTCGTCCGAAAATACAAATGAATTAAGGTCGAATCTGTCATTGAAGGCTTATGGTGTCTGTCGAAAGTTCAAAGAAGATTCGACGGAGCAGATAAACTGTATGACTCTGTAATGTTTAGCTGCAATTCCACCCAATTCCAGCAGCAATCTTTCCTTTCTACGTCGAATCTTTCCTTTCTGCGTCGAATCTTTCCTTTCTACGTCGAATCTTTTCTCTCTATGTAGAATAATCTTGGACTAATAGAGTTAAGGTTAGGCACATTCGACCACAGGTTCAATGGACACAGATTGTTATTGTCAGCGTCGAATCTCCTATCTATATCCAACTGTTGTCACAACGAAAATAAAGCATTTGTTTATGTCGGATCTTTCGTTTTTCGGACTCTGCACTTTCGTTATCGTTTGTTAAAACGATAACGAAAATACCTGAAGTTCGGACGAAAATGCATTCGGACGAAAACGAATGCACATGTCTAGTAATTGCCCCAGTCCCTGTGGTGGAATCATTCCAGGGGTTCTATTCCAACCTGTTCAGATACCAAACCTATTTGCCCCATCCTAAATCTCAAGACCTACATTTCCTTATGTAGCCTTTAGAAATTGTGCATGGAATCCACCAGGTCTGCCATAGCCTTCCTTCATCGAAGGAGGCTTTCTGACCTTTTGTGGACATCAACCTGTTCCTGCATGTCCCCATTTTCCAGCAGCTCTGTGTTTCCTTTGCTTTGCTGTGGACACCCTGTAGTTCCAATTGTGGCCCTGCCATTCTTTTGTACCTTGGGTATTCACCAAGGTCCGGGCTCCAGTGCTAACCTTGCTGCACTTTCATAGCATCCCCATCATGGGTTATATATACAAACTCCTGTACAACAGTAAGCACACATTTTGGTGGACAATGTAGCCCTGACTGTCCAGAATTTGACGATTTTTGGCTTGATCCTGAACCTTCAGCAATCATTACTGGAACTGACTCATCACTTACTCCAAGCACTCTGCCTGGGTCTAAACCTGAAGGCCAGAGTTTTTCTTCCCCAGGAAAAACTTCAAACTCTCAGCTCCTGGATTCTACAGCTTAGGAGTCAACCATCTCATTGCTTCTACAGTCCCTGACAAAAGTCTTGTCGCTTCTCTATTTTGTAGAAACTCCTGCTATTAACCTGACTTTTAATTAATCAATTGGTGTTAGAAATAGCTCATATGAAAAGCTAAAGCCCTCCCAAATGATGTTTAATGCACTGAAATAAATTAGTTTCACTGAAAAAAGATTTATAATTTAATCAAGACAGACAGGTCAAATTTTGGCAAGACAAAAGTTTTGTCGCCTATACAGAAATTGAACAACTTTACTGAAAATCCAAAAATATGTCAGCAAATTAAGTAGTGGTGATGTGAGATCCAAATGTAATATCTTGTATGACTTCCATGAGCTTGAAGGACAGCATCCATGTGGTTTGGCAAGGATTCATACAATTTATTGATGAAGTCATCAGGAATAGCAAAGAAAACAGTCTTGCATGCCTCCCAGAGTTCATCAATATTCTTTGATTTCGTCTTCCATGCTTCATCTTTCATCCTACACCACATATGCTCAATGATGTTCATGTCTGGTGACTGGGCTGGCCAATCCTGGAGCATCTTGATCTTCTTTGCCTTAAGGAACTTTGATGTGGAGATGGAAGTATGCGATGGAGCACCATCCTGCTGCAATATTTGGCCTTTTTTATGGTTGGGAATATAGCGGTAGCTAAGATTTCTTGGTATTTTAGACTATTGATGTTGCCTTCCACCCTGCAGATCCCTCGCACACCCCCATACTGGATGTAACACCAGACCATGATTTAGCCTCCACCAAACTTCACTGTTTTCTGGGTAAATCTCGGCTCCATGCGGGTTCCAGTAGGCCTCCTGCAATATTTGCGGCTACTGTGGTGTAATTCAACAGAAGATTCATCTGAAAAATCCACCTTCTGCCACTTTTCTAGAGTCCATCCTTGTAGCAGGCTGTGGCCCATGGCAAATGCCACACGGTTTTTCAATTGTCTTTTGTTTAGTGCTAGCTTATGGGCACTGATTCGACCATGGAGGCCATTTCGAGACAGAATCCGACAAACTGTTCTGGTTGACACAGGAACTTCAGGTGACCAGGTCTCGTGGAGCTCTGCTGCAGTGGAAAATGGGCTGGCCTTGGATTTTCGAGCCAACAAACGGTCCTCTCGAGCAGTTGTCTTGCGGGGTCGGCCTGACCTGGCCTTGTCCAAAACGTCTCCAGTCTCTTCAAATCTTTTTTTTTATCCTCTGAACTTGACGCTGAGACACATTGAAGGTGTCTGCCACATCAGCAGTGGATCTGGTCTTCAGCCTCTTGATAATCAACACTTTAGTCTCCGGGTGAATCTTAGGCATGTTTGCAGAGGTCTGGTGCCACCATTGATTTCGAAATTCGACTAACCAAACCTTCAATTTCACCTCATGTTCCTACAGAAAAGAAGGTTTCTGGTATGGCCAGCTTTAGGCATGTTTGCAGAGGTCTAGTTGCAGTTGACAAGGTCTAGTGTACTGGTGTTCTTTTTATACACACCTGAGACCTAATTGATCCATTATTAGTCACAGGTGAAGCTCATATAACAAGGCGACAACACTTATGTCTTGGCAAAAATTGACTCAATGGGCTTTACCAAGTGTGAATATTAGAATACTTTTTGTCAGTTTCGTTTTGCACTGAAACATTATTACAAAAGCTGCTGGGATTAAAATGACCCATTTCTTGTAACAAAATCTTGATTAGAAATATATTTTAGCGGCACTTCAGGTCAATTTGTACACAAGCGACAAGACTTTTGTCAGGGACTGTACTGGGGTTGACAGCTTCCTTTTGAGGCTGTCCCATTTGCCCAGTTTCAATCCAGACCCCTACAACACAACACTGTCATAATGGCACAAGCCAGTTCAGTTTTTGGCCAGACCAATTTTGTCTGGCATCGAAGACCAGGTTGTCTTATGAAAGATCCTCACAATGGACAACAGCTTATCAGTGCAGAGGACCTTGACGTGAGACGAATTGTGTCTGTCAGCATTCTGGAACTTCAGGCAATTTGATTGTCCCTGCTACACTGGACATCCTGACTGGATGGTGGTCTGCTCTGGATTCAGTCAGACAACGCCACAGAAGTGGCATACATCAACAGTGTGGAACCAGGAGTCTCACTGCAGCAAGAGCGTGTGGATCCTGTCCTGGGCAGACCTTCACATGCCAGTGTGCCATTTATGTCTTAGGTGTGGACACTTGGCAGGCAGACATTCTCTGTTGGCAGCCTCCTGACCTGGGGGACTGGTCCTTACAGGACCTATGGTAGGAGGTGGCAGGTGTGGACCTGCTGGCCACTAGGTTCGACAACAAACTGGATAAGTTAGTTTCCAGGCAGTTAGTTTCCAGAGTTTCCTCTTGGGGTATCCTGCGTCAGCTACTGTCTCCCAGATCAAGTCAACACCTGGTCTTTTGTTCTCACGTTTTCCACGCTTTTTAACCAGGTAGATGTGCAGGTCTTATCAGATGCCAACTTGGGGCATAAGGTCCTTAAGGATAATAGATGGCTGAGGGTGGGCAATATACAGGACAAATAAAACTTTTTTGGACAGATCTGACACTACCATTTTCCCCATTGCATTAATAGGGGGCCGCCATGAAATCAATGGGACAGGCAGGATTGCTGGAGGTGTCGGAAGGGGCTCAGTCATGTATTTATAATATACATCACATGGAAGGACAAGCAGTGGGACATATTTTGAGCAGTTGGTTGTTTAGAATTGAGCTTCTAAGCAGTTCTAAAAATCCCAAGCTCTTGTAGTTAGTTACCTTATGGGAAAATGGAATAAAGCTTTTACTGTGTGTGAGGCACTCCAGTCTCTCAGCTTGTGTGTCGGTTCTTCCAGCCGGTGGAGTT
Organism: Lithobates sylvaticus; assembly: GCA_028564925.1. Taxonomy (NCBI): domain Eukaryota; kingdom Metazoa; phylum Chordata; class Amphibia; order Anura; family Ranidae; genus Lithobates; species Lithobates sylvaticus. Next base: position 56,135,934 of record CM053038.1, read on the forward strand.
TCCAGTTGGAAGATCAACCAGATGAGGTGTAAATTTCCTTGTTTATTCGAGTGTAAATTGTATGATGGAAGTCTGTCATATAGCTTTTGTTGGGCGGATTGTGTAGGGTAATTGATTAAATCTGTAAAGCAAGATGGAGAAAGAGATGGGGAACAAGTGTGGGGTTCCTTTTTAGAGGCTGCAAACCAGGAGAGGTCTTACAGCGTGGCCTGCCTATGTTGTAATTCCGTACATGTTTTCGCTCAGGATGTCTGTTTCGTACCATCTTCCGGTAGGTCTGTTGTGATTGGACAGATTGGTGTACGGTATTGGAGCTTACCACTGTAAATTGCAGCCCAGGTTCTGGGGATCAGTGTATGTGGAGTGCTCATTAATCTCTGTCACCGACAATTACTCGCCAGTGCTCTCCGCTAATTAGTATAAATTGTCCCTTCATCAGCCGCAACACGCGGAAATGCCACCAATTATTTCATGACAATCTGCTTATTAGAATATGTGTGTGGCTATTTTTATACCTTGGACATAAGGGTTGCTGGGAAATCTCTATGTTTGCATAGATACAACATATGAGAAACATGATCTCTGCTTACATAGGAGCAGCATATTTCTTTGCATGTTCCACAGTTGTCTCATATTCTTCTGCATGTCAGATGGGAGACGCATGTTCCTCTGCATGTCACATGGGAGTTGCGTGTTCCCCTATAGGTTTCATGGCTGTATCATGTTTCTCTGCATGTAACATACATTAGAAACATGGTCTCTGCATACATGGAAGTAGCTTGTTTCTCTGCATGTTGCACAGTTGCTTCATATTCTTCTGCATGTTACAAGGGAGTCGCATTTTCCTATGTATGTTACATGGGAGTTTCATGTGTCTTTGCATGTTACATGAGAGTTTCACATTCCTCTGCATGTTACATGGGAGTTTCATGTGTCTTTGCATGTTACATGAGAGTTTCACGTTCCTCTGCATGTTACATGGGAGTTTCATGTGTCTTTGCATGTTACATGAGAGTTTCACGTTCCTCTGCATGTTACATGGGAGTTTCATGTTCCTCTGCATGTTACATGAGAGTTTCACGTTCCTCTGCATGTTACATGGGAGTTTCATGTTCCTCTGTATGTTACATGAGAGTTTCATGTTCCTCTGCATGTTACATGGGAGTGTCATGTTCCTCTGCATGTTACATGGGAGTTTCATGTTCCTCTGCATATTACATAAGAGTTTTATGTTCCTCTGCATGTTACATGGGAGTTTCATGTTCCTCTGCATGTTACATGGGAGTTTCATGTTCCTCTGCATGTTACATGGGAGTTTCATGTTCCTCTGCATGTTACATGGGAGTTTCATGTTCCTCTGCATGTTACATGGGAGTTTCATGTTCCTCTGCATGTTACATGGGAGTTTCATGTGTCTTTGCATGTTACATGAGAGTTTCACGTTCCTCTGCATGTTACATGGGAGTTTCATGTGTCTTTGCATGTTACATGAGAGTTTCACGTTCCTCTGCATGTTACATGGGAGTTTCATGTTCCTCTGCATGTTACATGAGAGTTTCACGTTCCTCTGCATGTTACATGGGAGTTTCATGTTCCTCTGTATGTTACATGAGAGTTTCATGTTCCTCTGCATGTTACATGGGAGTGTCATGTTCCTCTGCATGTTACATGGGAGTTTCATGTTCCTCTGCATGTTACATGGGAGTTTCATGTTCCTCTGCATGTTACATGGGAGTTTCATGTTCCTCTGCATGTTACATGGGAGTTTCATGTTCCTCTGCATGCTACATGGGAGTTTCATGTTTCTTTGCATGTTACATGGGAGTCACGTGTTCCTCTGCATGTGGCTCTGTAGGCTACATGGTTGTCTTGTGTTCCTCTGCATGTAACACAAGAGTAGCAAGTTCCTCTGCATGTTACATGGGAGTCATATGTTACATGGGAGCTGCATGTTTCTCTGCAAGATACATGGGAGTCACATGTTTCATTGCATGATACAGAGCTATCACATGTTCCTCTGTATGGTACATGGCTGTCGCATGTTTCTCTATATGTCTCATTGCTGTTGTGTGTTTATCTGCATACTCTGTATTTCACCAGCGATAATACAACTTGAAGCTCACAGTCGCATTGTACTGGGGGATGTTTGTCTGCAGCCCAGATAGTTTTCGGCACGTCTGTAAATCCATTGAAGAAAATATCACTTGAAGTTTTGAAAAGAAAACAATGGACATGTAACGACTTCTCTGTAGCATCTAATAGAACATCAAACTGCGTAAAGGTCATTGAAGGGTTTTATATAGAGTTACAGTAATGGGGGGGTTTCTGTAGTATTATGGTCTGTGGCTGTGTTGCAGGTATGACAGTTGGTGGGGGGGGGGGGGGGGGAGGCGTTTCTGTAGTATCATGGTCTGTGGCTGTGTTGCAGGTATGACAGTTGGGGGGGAGGGGCTGCTGTGTTGGAGGTATGGCAGTTGGGGAAGCAGCTGTGTAGGAGATATGGCAGTTGGGCAGTGACTGTTAGGGGTATGTTGGGGGGTGATATGTTTAAGGTGGTTGTGTTTGGATTATGACGTGGGAAAGGGGATTTTTTTGGCAGGTGCTGTGGAGGTACATTGGTGGGGTAGATGGGTGGCTGTGTACAGTGGCCGAAGGGGGAGAGGGGGGTTGTGCTGTGTTGTGTTGGAGGAACAGTATGGGAGGGAGTTGCACTGGTGCCTCTGTTGGCGGTAAGGGGGGGGGGGGGGTGGTGTAGATGGGGGGCAGCTGTGTTGGGGGGTATGGTTGGGGGGGGGGCATTTTGGATGTACAGTGAAGGGGGTGGAGTGGCTGTTTTTAGGGTATGAAGGGTGGATCTGTGTTTGAGGCACAGTGGGAGATATGATGGGGGGGGGGGCGGGCTCTGTGTACGGGTATGGTAGGGAAAGAGGGTGCAGCTGTGTTGGGGGTATGGTGGGGAGGGAGGGGCAACTGTGTTGGAGGTATGGTGGTGGTGAGGTGGGGGTAGAGAGGGGCATTTGTGTTGGAGGTATGGTGGTGGTGGTGGTGGGGGGGGAGCATTTGTCTTGGAGGTATAGTGGTGGTGGTGGTGGGAAGGAGGGGTATTTATGTTGGAAGGAGTTGTGGTGGTGAGATGGGGGTGGGAGAGAGGGGCATTTGTGTTGAAGGTATGGTGGTGGTAGTGAGGCGTGGGTGGGAGGTAGGGGTATTTGTGTTGGAGGTGTGTTGAGGGAGGGGCATTTGTGTTGGAGGTATGATGGTGGTGAGGCGTGGGTGGGAGGGAGGGGCATTTGTGTTGGAGGTGTGGGGGTGAAGCGGTGGGAGTGAGGGGCATTTGTGTTGGAGGAATGATGGTGGTGGTGAGGCGTGGGTGGGAGGGAGCGCCATTTGTGTTGGAGGTGTGGTGGTAAAGCGGTGGGAGGGAGGGAAGAGCATTTGTGTTGGAGGTATAGTGGTGGTGGTGAGGCATGGGTGGGAGGGAACGACATTTGTGTTGGAGGTGTGGTGGTGAAGCGGTGGGAGGGAGGGAAGGGCATTTGTGTTGGAGGTGTGGTGGTAAAGCGGTGGGAGGGAGGGAAGAGCATTTGTGTTGGAGGTGTGGTGGTGAAGCGGTGGGAGGGAGGGGCATTTGTGTTGGAGGTATGATGGTGGTGGTGAGGCGTGGGTGGTGGTGAAGCGGTGGGAGGGAGGGAAGGGCATTTGTGTTGGAGGTGTGGTGGTGAAGTGGTGGGAGGGAGGGGCATTTGTGTTGGAGGTATAATGGTGGTGGTGAGGCGTGGGTGGGAAGAAGGGGCATTTGTGTTGGAGGTATGATGGTGGTGGTGAGGCGTGGGTGGGAGGGAACGGCATTTGTGTTGGAGGTGTGGTGGTAAAGCGGTGGGAGGGAGGGAAGAGCATTTGTGTTGGAGGTATAGTGGTGGTGGTGAGGCGTGGGTGGTGGTGAGGCGTGGGTGGGAAGGAGGGGCATTTGTGTTGGAGGTATGATGGTGGTGGTGAGGCGTGGGTGGGAGGGAACAGCATTTGTATTGGAGGTGTGGTGGTGAAGCGGTGGGAGGGAGGGAAGAGCATTTGTGTTGGAGGTATAGTGGTGGTGGTGAGGCGTGGGTGGTGGTGAGGCGTGGGTGGGAAGGAGGGGCATTTGTGTTGGAGGTATGATGGTGGTGGTGAGGCGTGGGTGGGAGGGAACGGCATTTGTATTGGAGGTGTGGTGGTGAAGCGGTGGGAGGGAGGGAAGAGCATTTGTGTTGGAGGTATAGTGGTGGTGGTGAGGCGTGGGTGGTGGTGAGGCGTGGGTGGGAAGGAGGGGGATTTGTGTTGGAGGTATGATGGTGGTGGTGAGGCGTGGGTGGGAGGGAACGGCATTTGTATTGGAGGTGTGGTGGTGAAGCGGTGGGAGGGAGGGAAGAGCATTTGTGTTGGAGGTATAGTGGTGGTGTTGGCTGTGTGGGAGGTATAGTGGGAAAAGGGGGGCAGTGTTGGAGGTACAGTGTGGTAGGGGAGCAGCATTAGTGTAATAACTGTAGATACTAGTGATCCATATTCTGTACTGGAATGTAACACTGGGATGTGATGGGTTAATAATGTTGTTTTTTTCTCCCAGCAGGAGTCGGGAACATCTGGGAAAACAGATCCCGAGTCTATGGAGGATGCTGTGCCTTTAAGCGGAGTGCTGGATGTGGGGGGAGGGGTCGGAGAGGCTTTAAATGCTGGAAGAGCTGACAGTCCCTCACACCAAACCGAGATGAGTGAATAAAGCAGATCTACAAAACTGAGAGATCTTTCTGTGCCATGCTGACCATCCTGTGGCATCAATAAAACTGGGCACTGCCCACTACACGACCACCCCAGAGGACTGTAGAGAGGGGGGGCACCGAGCCAAGGAACATGGAGAAAGAGCCGCTTACAGAACCCCAGAAAGTGCTGATCCGGGACAGCTGGCAGATAGTGAGCCAGGACCAGTTACACCATGGCACCGTGCTGTTCACCAGGTGAGCCTGGCATTGGACTAAAAGCGAGACTGGCAAGCGTGTTACTATAGAGGGAGACTGACACTGGGCACTGTTCTATAGGAGGAGGCTGGACCTGGGACATGATACCATAAGGGGAGGCTGAACCTGTGTATTGTACTATAGGGGTATACTAGAACTGGACACTGGACTATAGGAGGAGGTGGAGCACATGCATTGTACTATAGGGGTAGACTGGACCTGGGGCACTGGATTATAAGGTAAGGCAGAAACTGCACACCTTACTATAGGGGTAGGCTGGCATTGGGCACTGTAATATAGAAGAAGACAGGACCCAGGCGCTATACCATAGGGGGCAGCTGGCAGTGGGTGCTGTACTATAGGACCTGGGAACTATACTATAGGGGGAGGCTGGAAAAAAAAGCTGTTTTATATGGAGAGGATGCCATTGGACCCTGTACTATATAAGGAACTGTACCTTAGGGGGTAAACTGGTACTGGGCACTATATTATAATGAGAGGCTAAAAAAATGCATTGTAGTATAGGGGTAGCCTGCACTTTGTACTATTCTATAAGGTAAGGGTGAAATGGCATGCTATACTATAGGAGAAGGCTGGCATTGGATACTGTACTGTGAGAGGGAGACATGACCCAGGCTCTATACTATAGGGGGCAGCTGACAGTGGGTACTGTACTGTAGGGGAAGACTGGACTTGGGAACTATACTGTAGGGGGAGGCTGGGACAGAGAGCTGCTCTATAGGGGGAGGGTGGCACTGGGTGCTGTACTATAGAAGGGGACTGACACTGTACCTTAGGGGTAAGCTGGTACTGGGCACTATATTATAATGAAAGGCTGAAACCATGCATTGTAGTATAGGGGTAGCTTCTTCTACTTTGCACTATTCTATAAGGTAAGGGTGA